>CAEMYA010000225.1:184748-205922 GCA_903131615.1 Diplodus sargus | reverse complement strand
CGAGGCTTAGCACCGACAAATCCCTTCCACAGACCGGACAGCGCTTTCAGTTCTCTCAGGTCGGTAATTTCTGGTTTCCCAATAAGAGCCAAAAAACTTCCTCCTCTCCTCATCTGGCCACAGAAAGCTTGGTCTTCATTTCTGACACCTGATATCTGCTTATTGTATTTTAATTTTAATTTAAATGATTCGTATACAGTACAATCCATTTGGGCGTCCCACTTTGATGAGCTTTTCTTGTACCCTCAACAGGTGTATGGACCTGAGACAACACAGAGAGAACTCTTTCAAGGCACGGTCAAGGATCTGGTGAAAGATGTTCTCGAAGGAGGGAACTCTCTGGTTTTCACGTATGGAGTCACCAACGCTGGAAAGACCTTCACATTCTTAGGTCTGTTTCACTCTCATACATTCAGATATTGCTGCTTTTTTAAGATATTTTAAAAATGACATGCCATAGTTTACAATCTTGTCTGTCTTAAGTGGAGGTGCTTCTTAGAAGCAAGGAAATTCTTTATCATACGTTCTCTGCAGCTTGTTACCACCTCCACCTTAATGAGATCTCACGGTGTTGGCACAAGTTTAACACACTTCAGCCTCTTCACATGGAGTTGACAGCCTGTCTGGTGCTCTCAGAAAAAGGCATTCTAGTATCAGAGTGTGAGTCTGTTCCCCTTGCTAGTCAATCGATCCTGGATTGTCTTGTTCACTTGCAGTTATTAAAAAATACTAAAATTTACTTTGTGTTGGACACACTGCATGTCTCACATTAAGCCCCTACCACGTGCTGTCTGTCCATGCATTGTCACTGCTTAACATTACAGTGAGGAGGAAATGACCTCATTGTTTTCAGACACATTTCTGTCATGAGCATTTTTAGGATTATAGAAGTTACCCGAACTGTACACAATCTAGCAATATCCTCTTGTTACTTCAGGTCCGGATGCGGATGCTGGTATCCTGCCTCGGTCTCTTGATGTTATTTTCAGCAGTATTGATGAACAGATTTTCACTGGGATGAGCATCAAACCTCACCGGTGCCAAGAGTTCACCAGGCTCACCAGGGAGCAGCAGGCAGAGGAGGTGTTGTTCAAGAGAAACCTCTTCAGGCAACTTAAAGAGGTAACTTGTGTGCCTGAGACATTCATGCACTGCCATGTTGTCTACAGTGATGGTTTGGGTAGGTTCCGTGTGTCAAGTGGTGTCCATCTATACATCCATGAGCACATGGTTTCAAAACAAATCATTCGATGAGATTGGAATGAGATGATCGATGAAGGTTACTTCACCTGTTAGTGGTTTTAATGTGTCTTATCATTCTAAGTTCCTTTGATGGGGTTTTAAAAATGTCATCTTTGCATTGTAGAGTGAGAAGAGCAGTGCCAGCCTGTTGAACTCGACCAATAAGACGTTTCTCGAAGGCAAGATTTCCTCTTTTAATTCATCATCTTTCTAAATTGTTTTTGCCTGTCCTGTTATTGTTCTGCTCTGCAGCTGCAAATCTGCTTTACCTGCAGGGTTTATTTTTTATTTTTTTGTTTTTGCCTCTGTTGCAGATGCTTCCATGCTCGGCACGACCGTTGCAGCAGAGGACAAAATCAGCCTTGAGGTGGAAACGCACACGAAGTTCTCTGTTTGGGTTTCTTTCTGTGAAATCTACAATGAAAACATTCATGACCTCCTGGAAGTGTTACCCAGCGGGGCCTTGAGGAGGACTGCACTGCGCCTGTCGCAGGACGTCAAGGGCAACGCTTTCGTCAAAGGTTGGTAGGGCTTGGGGCAAATAACGAAATACTTGACAGAAGTTTAAGCAAATACTTGACTTATTGAAGTAGTAGAGTCGACTCAAATAGCTTCTGCAATTCCTCTTTTTTGGTATGCAAACTTTAACACCTCAGCCAAACATTAAAACATGACAGCATTAACTCTTTCTCCTGAATGTCGGGTGTTTGAGTTTTCTTTTATAAGCACATTTATAATGCTGATGATGGCTGATAGAGATGAGGTCATTTTTCTTCATATAGAATGGTTTGTTGAGACACATTTGACCTTTTTGAATTTGGATAGTGCTTAATGATATATTTCTACACAGCTAACAGCAGCTTGTCACTGCAGTCAGAAATATTTACAGCAAAATGTGCAGAGAGCGGCAGTTCGCCTTGGTTAGGTTTTGCTGCCCTCTGCAGTTTTTGCAGCTACCTTCACGTTCTGGCCATTTCTTACAAATGAGCCCTTCTGAAAAACTGGTGAGGTTTTTCAACATACTAATTATAGGTATACTTCACTTTTCTTGTCCTAATGAACCCTCTACATTTTCTTAAAATAAGTAAATCATTTTACATTTGAAAATGAGTGACATTTCTTGCAGTTTATCGACGCACTCATTAGAGGTGCACTTTTCTTTCTTTTCAATTCAAGTGAATTTGGGGTTTTGACTTTGGAATCTTGATGTTGCTATGTATAAAGAAACCAAAAAGGAACCTTTTGAACAGGTTATAATGAATTGTTCTGTTTTTTTGCATTTGTATTTAGATCTGCGTTGGGTTCAGGTAAATAGTGCAGAAGAGGCTTACAAGGTGATGAAGCTGGGCAAGAGGAACCAGAGCTTCTCCTCCACCCGGCTCAACCAGCTCTCCAGCAGGAGGTGAGGACAACAGTCGGCAGCATCTACAGATTAACAGCTGGAAGTTTTTATTATGTTGAGTTAATGGTAAAAATCTTGGTGATCTTTAATACTTCAACTCCTCTGTGTTGCTTGTTTCAACCCCTGAAATGCCACCTGTTCACGTGCAGGTGTGCGTTTGTTAAATGTCAAGGTATTAAAAGCCCCAAAATAATTATAGAAGGGTATTTTTCTGCTTCATCTGTCGGCAAGTCTTTTTTGTCACTCTATTAATAGGAAGTTGATATGAAGCAAATGTCCCAGACGAGAGCTCTGGTGTTGTATGCATGTTATCATGTTTTTGTGCTTACTTTTTCTGGTGATTTTCCTCTTACATGTAAAAGCCTGTTGATATTCTACTTTTCTCACTGTTTCTGCAGTCACAGTGTTTTCTCCATTCGCATATTGAGGATTGAGGACATTGCGACTCCAAGGGTCCACACAGTCAGCGAGTGAGTGACTCTTTTTGATTAGACTCTTATATAAAGATGGACTGTGTGTTTGTAAAACAAGGCAGTGAAAAGATGTGCCTGTGTAACAAATAATATCTTGTTAGTTTGGTGAACCATGAAGTGTTAAACGTGAATGTACAGCATCTATTTTTTGTGCAAGAGTTATCTTATGTCCTTTATGTCGATATGTGTTTGTCATCAGGTTGAGTCTGTGCGACCTGGCCGGCTCTGAACGATGCGCCAAGACCCAGAATAAAGGAGAGCGTCTGAAAGAAGCTGGAAACATAAACACCTCACTGCTCATCCTAGGAAAATGCATCAACGCACTAAGACACAATCAGCAGGCCAAGTGAGATCATTACCTGTCCGCCAGTCTCTCGTCAGCTGATTTGATATTTCATCTTGTTTAGTTGTTTGTTTACACCCGAGTGGCCAAAAAAAAGCTGTAGTGCAGCTTTAGATACTTCAGAGGAAATTCTGTGTAGCAGCACAAACAGTGAACCGTGAATTTTTTATGAAAATTAACTACTTGGTTACCAGTTTTTTAAGATGCGCGGAGGCTGAAAGCAAAATTACCCAAAACTGACATTCCTAGAATCCACATGTAACGTTGCCAACTAAGCTTTTTTTTCCTGATCCCTCCCTCAGGCTGCTTCAGCATGTGCCCTTCAGGGAAAGCAAGCTGACCCACTACCTGCAGGGCTTTTTCTGTGGTCGAGGTAAAGCCTGTATGATCGTCAACATCAACCAGTGTGCCTCCATGTATGACGAGACTCTCAACGTCCTCAAGTTCTCTGCTGTGGCGCAGAAGGTGCAGACACGTTTTCACATTTTGCTGTAGCTGCTAGCTGATGAATTCATTCAAACCTTTATTTAAGCCTTGGGAATCAGTGATGCAGAGCGTTAGCAGAGACATCAAGTCAAACATACAAAGTAACAGTGTCAGTTCAAAACGAATTAGGAGCCTATAGTGGACTCTAATTTGGGAAAAACTTTAGTGTGTGAGTGTTGCCGTGGTAGTCAGTGTTACTGATGTTATATGGTGCTGGAACCTGAAAACGTTAATGAGGAAAATTAGTTGTTCCATTACTCCAATCTGCAGTATTTATGGTTATATGATCGATTTGCATCCTTTTTTTCCTATTCCCAGGTTGTGGTTCTGTCCACCAGGATTCTTCCCATCATGCCACAGAGGTCCACCAGTGAGGTATCCTTTATCAGTAGCAATGCTGAGAGGAAGGCTCATGGCAGCAGCAAGAGGAGCTCCCTGATTGGCTGGGATACCAGCCTGGAGGATGTACAGGTGACGTGGAGGCAGCTACCTACTCAGTACATTTTTTTTTTTTTTTAAACAAATTTATAACAAGATCACATCACTGTGTTATTTTTAATATCGTTTGTCCAGGAGGATGACGATGATGAGCACGAGGAAGAACACAGCCTGATGGAGATTACAATGGATCAGACTGACAACAAAGACGACGGCGATGTAAACGATGTTCAAACACACCAGGTTCGTCTCTTTCATGATGATTTAACATATATTCAAAACTAGCAGAGAGATCAAGACCATTGTTGAAACACCCGGGAGGTAAGAACAGGCTGAGAGATAATAAATACATTGGAAGAAGAAAGTTAGATTGTAACGTGGTAAAATAAATGACTCTGCATACATTTAGAAGCTTTTCTGTTTTTACTAGACTTGATTTTGTAAAGTTCCTTATTTAAAAGAACTTGTCCCCTCTGATTAAAAAACATGTCTGAGCAATGAGTGCTTGTCTCCATCTTACTGCTTAGATGCAGTGTTGAACTTCATGTTTTCATTGTCTTTGAAAGCGTACGTTTCTTTCTGGTGCCACGTTTGTCTTCGCCTGTTCATAAGTCCATAGATTTACACATTTAACTGTTTTTTTTTTTTGTTTGTTTGTTTTAAATTTAAAACTCTTTATATCGTTGTGTGTTACCATTTGTCCCGTTGCCCAGAGGCAGGCGGTGCTGTTGAAACAGCTGCAGATACAGCTGAAGAAGGAGCGGGCGGAGAACCTGCTCTTGGAGGCACGAGTCAGAGAGGAAATCAGCAGAGAGTTCTCAGAGCTCTTCTCTGAGATGCAGAGTGACTACAAGTGAGGCATTTTTGTTGTGTGCGTGTGTGTGTATATATCCAGTAACGATTTGGGTATGATGTTAAAGTCGTACAAATGTGTGTGTTTGGTTCAGAGAACGCCTGGTGAGGGAGAGAGAAATCCTTGAGGAGCGAGCAGAAAGGAGGCTGGAGATCTTCAAGAACCTCATAGATAAAATGGGTACTGCTGGACCCGGTCCAGATGCTCAGGCCATGGTAATACAATCTCTGGTTTCCTTGGATCACAAATAAAAGAGTGCTTCATTCACTCATTGGCTGGTTAAATGTTATGGATGCCAAAACAGATACTTGATTAAAAGATTTCATGATAAAAACATGAATGAAACATGAAATATGCAGAGGCTGCGTTTGATACACATCACGTCGCATCTTAGTGACAAGATTAATGTGCTACACTCTCACTTCACACAGTTTCCTTAATTATTAAGTTCAACCTGTCTTTGACCTGCTTCCACCTCCAGCTTGCCATTGAAATAATAATGATTCTTGTTGGAACAGCTTTGCTTGCAAAGGGAATTGCAAGGTTTCTAACATTTCATACAAGGACAGACAAGTTATTTGATCTATTTTTGAAATCCTAAATTAATTATCTAAGGAAAGTTTATATGTGGCTTCTCCGGAGGGCATGAGTAAAGCATCATGTTCCAGGATTGTGTCTTTGTGCCCACTAATATCCCTGACTAATTTTCTCTGATGTTTCCTTCCTCCCGCAGGACAAATCTCTGGACTCCTACTCCTCTGAATTGGCAGGCATAAAGATGGCCGCTGAGGCTGCTCATAAATGTCTGGGCTCAGGCCGAGCAGGAGCTCAGGGCGACCGGAGAGACGCTGTGGAGGAGCTGGAGAGGAAGGTGCTGGAACTGAATGAGCACCAGATGAAAGTCCAAGTGCAGATGGCTCAGAAACACAATGGTAAAAACATACGAATCAGAGTTTAATCTGTCGGATGGAGGAATAAACTACAAATGTAGTTATTCTCCTTCAATTCAGGACCAAATGTCATGTCTTATTACAGAAATGTCCAAAAAACGGAAGTGTGAGCTTTCTATTCAACGGAGCCAAACATTTTTTTTTTAACGTAATGATTATCAGCTTATATTTCTGTGATTTATTACAAAATAGACAGTTGGAAAGCTGCGTCACCTCCAGCTTTTCATATCCTGTCTTATATCTTCTTTCTTTCGTGTTATTTTCTCAGGTGAAGCCAATGAAGTCATCGATGAGGAGAAAAGGAGGCTTCTCTTTCAGCTCCAGCAGAAGTCATCAGAGGTTTCCCAGCTGGAGAAGAAAGGTGGAGACCTGCAGAGGCCGGCAGAAAGAGGCTCACAGCACCACTCGTTGCTGGCGGAGGAGGCGGGTTCATGTGAGAGAGAGCAGCTGCAGGTAAGGTGCAAATATTAACAAGGAGATGCTCAATAGCCAGATCTGATTTACCTGCAGTCTGAAACAGTATATAGCTGATAGCCTCTCCAGGTAAAACCTTCAGCAATTGTTTGGGTCACAGTGCTAACTGAACAGAAGAAGTTGCGTACTGAACGGAACCTTCTGCACTAAAGAGTTTGGATAGAATACATGAAACGTTAAAACGAGAAAACATGGAACCCCCCTTTTTTTAAAATAACATGCTTAGTTCACTGGCAGACTGTTAATCTCAGTTGTTAGTGACACTCTTCCCACCCTCATTAAGTCATTCAATGCTTTTTAAACATTAAGATAGGAATTAATCGATATCCCCATCACCCAGGAGGCGCTGGCTGCCCTTGAGAAGGAGAAGAAAGGCCGAGAAGACGCCCTTGCAGCTTTGGAGTATCAGACTATGGGAAAAGAGGAGGCACTGGCATCCTTAGAGGAGGAAAGGAAAGCAAGGGAGGAGTCCCTTGCCACAATAGCAGAACTGAAGAGAAGCAAAGAGGAGGTGCTAGCATCCCTCAGAGAAGAGAGAAATGGCAAGGAGGAAGCCATAGTGGCCCTTGAAGCTGAAAGGAGAACCAAGGAGGATGCAGTTGCAGCTCTCGCAGAGGAGAAGCAAAGCAGAGAGAATATACTTGCAGGTCTTACTGAGGAGCGTAGTGGCAAAGAGGCGGCTCAGGAGATGAACACTAAGCAGATCAGCAGGCTGGTTGAGGAGAGAGAAAAGAGTCAACAGGAGGGTGACGCACTCCGACAAGAAGTCAGAGAGCTGACTGCCAAACTAGAAGCCACAGAGCGCAAGGTCAGTATTTATTGAGACACGTCTGATATTTGATATGTGAATTCTTGGCTGTTCAGCGTCTGATAGAAGCTTTTATTTTTTGTCAGCCAACAAGTTGCTTTTGCATTGGTTGTGGAATAATGGTTATTTGTGTTTGTTAATGGCCTTTTTTTAAAAAAACATTTGAACTACATTTCCCACAGGTGACCACTGAGATGGAGAGAGCTGAACAAGCGTTGGTCCAACTCCAAACTGCTCAGGCACAGCTGGACGAACACTCCAAGGAGATGCAGAAGAAAACTACCCAGATCCACACCCTGACGCATGAAGTTCAAAGTCTTAAACAGGAAGTGCAGCCTTCAGCAGGATCATGTGGTGACAATGATCAGCTGAGTGAGGAAGTGTCAGAGCTGAGGAGGAATCTGGATGAGGAAAAGGAGACAAATGAGAGCAAGCACAGACAAATCCTGGAGCTGCAGCATGAGCTAGCTCAGGCAAAAGAACAGTTGGCACACAAACAGCTGATCTCTGACCAGCAGCTGGAACAGCTGAATCATCAAGAAGCAGCTTCAAAGCAGCAAGTTGAAGAACTGAGAACAAAACTCCAGAAGCAAGAAAATGTATCCCACCAGCGCCTGGATGAGCTCAGATCCAAGCTGGAATGCCAAGAACGTGCTTCTAGAGAGGAAGTAGAGCAGCTGAAAACAAAGTTCGAAGAACAAACACAGGCCTCGAAAAAACAGGTAGAGGAGCTCAATAAGAAGCTGCATGAGCAAGAAGTGATATCTCAACAGCAACTGGACGAGTTAAAACACAACCTAAGTGAACAAAAAGTAACCTCTGGTAAACTTTTAGATGATCTTAAGCAAAAGCTCAGTGAGCAGGAGCGAACTGCAGAGCTGCTGAGGGCCGAAATAGAAGAAGCTCGGTGTAAAGGTTCAAACAGTTCCTCCAGCTCGGCTGCTGAAGAAGAAGAGTTCAAGAGGTTGAACGCTGATCTTCAGAATGAGGTTGCATCCCTGAGGGCAAAGGTTATAAACATGGAACAAACGAAGGAGTCTCCGAGCAAAACTGAAGCTCAGCTAGCTGCTGAAGGAGATGAAAAAATGCTAAATGAAAAGGACAGACAGGTGGAGGAGAAGCTAGCAGACATGGCAAAAGCGTCAGCAGAGAGAGAGGCAGAGCTGCAGAAAAAGCTGCTGGAAAAGGAGGCCCAGGTGACATCTCTGCAGAAGAGCCTGCAGGAGGCACAGGAGCGGCGGGAGGAGGAGGAAAGCCAAGCGGTCCAGGAGGCCCGGCGCAGGGAGGTGGAAAGACGCAGGGAGCTGCTGGCTGTGGCGCATGAAGCCATCGCTCAGAAGGATGCAGAGCTGGAGAAGAAAGCTGAGGAAATTAGCAGGTAACCGGTCGTTTATTTGGAGGAGATTCTCCTGCAGAGACTCCAAGAAGCAGTGTCATTGTATTAACCTGTCTCATGGTTCTGTACTGGACTGGTATTATTCTGTCACTGTGATCTATCTTGCCAAAGAACCTTGTTGTCCAGGGAGGGTTGTATTGATCCACCTATCCACCAGCTGTTTGAAAGTACTTTACGGTACCACAAGGTACCATTCTGTCTTTGAGATCACGTGTTACATTTCATTGTTATCTCGTTTCACTCTCCCAGACTAAAGGAAAATGCCAAACAGGACGCGGAGAAAGCCAAGAGCCTCAGCCTCGACCTGCAGAGGAAAGATGACGACACTTCAGACCTCAGAGAGAAACTAGCGGACTACAAGAAGCAGATCCAGCAGGTCCAGAAGGAGGTACACAAGATTCACTTTTTAAAGACCTAAAAATGACACACTGAAGTGAAAACAACCTCAATACACAGTTGATTTTTAAACTGTTGATGTCACTATGCAGCAAAGAGATGTGTCTTTTGGGAATGCTGAATACAGCCAAAAGTTTTGACCAAAAAAATGTCTCATACATAAAGAAATACAATATTCACACTTGCTTGGAGATACTTGAACAAAAGCATTCACTGGATATGAGTTGGACACTGACATAACCAGCAGACAGCTTGAGTTTTCTTTTATCTATAATGTGCAAACTTTTGTTCATAACTTTTCCTTTCTAAAGATCTCGTCCATGAGAGAAGAGGAAAAGGCTTTGAGGCAGAAGCTTTCTGACATGGAGAAAGCTAAGAAGCAGCTTCAGTCTGACCTTGCCAACAGAGACAGAACCATCCAGCAGCTCAGAGTGGTGAGATAATCGTGTTTTCTTGCTCTCACATTTAACAAAACAAATCCCTGAAGACTTCAGCTCTGTTTTTCCATGGAAGAGCAGCACCCTCTTGCTGTTGTGTGCCAGTAAGGAATCTAACTTTGACCGCCTCCGTACTGCTGTGCTGACCTGCCATCTTTATGCTTTCCTCATCTCTTCATCTCCTCCTTCTTTCCTCTTCTAGGAACAATCATCTGACACAAAGTCTGACCAGACACTCCAGCTGTACCAAAAGGCCTGTAAAGGTAAATCAAATGTGTCTGCATCCACAGAGGGACAGTTTTGGATGTGTATTTAAGGTTTTTTGTCTTTTTTTTAAATGTATTCTTTAACATATTTCTTAGCGTTAAAATGTGGATCCATCCTTACACAGTCATGTGTAAATTCAGCAACTATATCAAGCTTTTCACCCTTAATAAACACTCCATCATTTGGAGGCCATACGTTGGTTTTTATGGAAAAGAACAAACCTTTTGTCTTCTTGTTGTGACGTGATGAAGCGAACGCTGTGCGACCCTTTCCCTTCACAGGCATACATTTGCAGTTCTTTCCCATTGTGCACACGTTGCTAGACTTTGTGTTATCGACACACACCTGAAAATACAGCACCATCTACTCCTCCTTTACCAAGCCTGGCTTATGTTTTGTGGAAGGAGAATTACCTCCCTCAGGGATCAACATATCATAGTAAATATATTGTTGTATGGGGCCCAGAAGGCTGTTCTGCCTGTAAACCTGCACCCTTTTGGACGGCTGCCTGAGTGTGATTCTGTTGATTTGTAGACCTTGAAGCCAAGGAGCGCGTGTTGGAGGACATGCGTTTGGCTCTGACGGAGCAGGAGGAGACACAGGACCAGATGGAGCAGGTGTTGGAGGAGAAAGCTGACCTCATTCAGGAGCTCTCCAGTGGTAAGACAAAGGATCTTAAAATAAAAAATAAAAAATAAAGGAGCTTGAAAAGATTGTGGATTTCATTGTTTTGAATTATAAATGGGGTTTGGCCCGAGGACAGCTTACTCTAATCCTCTTATGCCTGCAAACTACAGAGAAACAAGAATGTTCATAAAAGACGGTAAATGAAACTGACACTGAGATATTTTAACTGGCTACCAAAGACAAAAACAAGAAGGATGCAGAGTGTGAAGTACTTATTGTACCTGTTTGTACTAAACAAGTCTGCATAAATCTTATGGGGAATTGAGTTCTTATGAGAAAGTATACATGTATTTTATATAAAGTAAGCCTAAAACTACTTATTTCATTAAATAAAGCCTTAATTTTTTTATTTCTACAATTTCAGAGGTGGATAACTTGAAAGGGATGTTGTTGCAGCAGAACCGCACAAACAACTCGCACCTTCAAGTCGACAATCCATCCAATGACCTTAAAGTGGCCAGACAGGAAGCTGCTCAAGCTCAGGACAGCTTGAAGGTAATGAAGCAAAGCATCCCAACAGGAATACTGATGGTTAAAAGTTAATTCTTGTTGAACATTCGATAAATAAGTAATATTTCCCTGATGTTTCTGAAGATTTTTAGTCATCTGCAAAGTTGCTGCAGTAATGATTGTACATCCCTCCTTTGACTGCTCCAAGAATCAAGAAACAATGAGGAATTAAAGTAACTGAAGGACTTAAAACTGATCACATTCAAGTACTCAGGT
Source organism: Diplodus sargus (assembly GCA_903131615.1). NCBI lineage: Eukaryota > Metazoa > Chordata > Actinopteri > Spariformes > Sparidae > Diplodus > Diplodus sargus. Next base: position 194,544 of record CAEMYA010000225.1, on the reverse strand, counting down.
CCTTAGATTCAAACTAGCAAGACTGATGTCTGTTGTCAGATCAGGGTAGCCTGTCTTGTAGCTCTTTATTAGGATACTTGCCTACTACCAGATCCTCTTAGAAATAAAACACATTTGCTTACAGCTGGTTGCAGAGAAACATCAAGCGGAGCGTAAAAAGTGGCTGGAGGAGAAGCTGTCCCTGATTGGCATTGCTAAAGAGGCGGAGGACAAGAGGAACCAGGAAATGAGGAAGTTTGTCGAAGACAGAGAGCGCTTCACTCGACAGCAGAGTCAGCTGGTGAGCGGGGGAAGATATGCAGACGTGCGCCTGTGTTAACATTAAGGGAAAAGGGAATAACAAACTTTAGATGACTGCTCTGTTGCTAGTTAATGCAAATGAGTAATGTTAAACCTCTATCCATTTTACGAGCAGCCAGAGCTCCCCACTTTATTTTTTAATCAGCAAATCCCTCAAAAACAAAAGGCGATCAAATATAAACTAAACCACGAACCTGTTGATTGTGTGCGGTTTTGATGTAATATGTTATTGTTTAACAAAACCAAGCACCACCCGACTCGCACGTCACCCCTCAGTGAGCGTGTTTATTGGTCCGGTGCAGCGCAGTGCATTATGGGTCTTGTAGGTTTCCTAACTTTGAGTAAAAGCCAACACCATTCTCCACGTTTAAGAGTACTTGCGTCTTTCTACTGTGCAGACGACCCATTTTTATAGCAAGGCCCGTCTTTGTGGTGGAATACTTTTATATACTATATATATGATTTGTACTTTAATGTCAGGGCACAGCTGAACAAAATAACTTGCACTTGCAGCTAAAAAGAAATTCTATCTTACACCAATTAATGTTAAACCACATCTGACAACATAGAGCACAAGCTGAGTCTGAAAGTTCAAAAGTGGTCACAGTACAGTGGACACATTTCAGCCTCACTGATGTGCTGTAGGCTACAATGTTTTACAGTTTTACAGTAGTTTGCCACCTCATTTTTTTGCATTTACATTTCCCTCTTTCTCAGGAGTCCTTGTCATCCCAGCTGGCTGAGAAGGAGCAGACCATGGAGAAGTGGAGGAAGGAGAGAGACACTCTGGTATCAGCGTTGGAGGTCCAGTTACAGAAGCTTCTTTCCAGCCAAGCCGAGAAGGACAAACTTATCCAGCAGCTACGCAAAAATAACACACAGCCACCACAAGAGGTCAGTATGACATAAGGATGAAAACAGGTACAGGCATCACACACTGAAGAACTGGCTGCTTTTCACTTCAAAGTGACTGACTACAGAAGTGAGTGAAACATCCCAAAATGTTAGATCTGCTCAGAAGAGTAAAGAAGGTGGTTTAAGACACAAGTTACATGTTGATATTTGCAGTCAGATGACATCTATCATGTGTTTCAAGTCCCTCAGCTTTTTAAGGGATTATTCAACCAAAAGTAGCTAAAATAAAGTAGCTGTTCTCTCCTGTTTGGAAAAAACCCCAGTGATGCATGTTTAACCTCTGCAGACACTGATGTCAGAGCACTCGGTTCTCATCGTCTGTCAAGGCAAAACTACTGTTGTGATGGTATTGATTGAGGGTTAGCCAGCGGTGAAACTTTACTGAATGCTTGAACCTGCAGAGCGCACCGCATCAACACTTTTCTGCCCCATTTAATTCAGTGTCAATTTACCTTTTGGATTGTATTCAGTGGGGCAGAAAAATCCAAACGTGGTGCAGGGTTGGAAGCTGAAAAACATCTCTCAACCCTACAGAATGGATGGAGCAGCATTAAAACCCACTTTCTAGCAAAATGCAATAGATAAAGAAGAACTCCTTGTGTCTTTTGTTAATTGCTTTCTGTGATGTTACACAGCAGGGTGCAGAGTGCCCTCGCTGCAGACATTCTTGCAGTTCTGCTACACTTTGCATCAGCTTATCAGGATTTGGTTCACTAGTTTGACTTGTTCCATCTCGTCTTCTGTTTTTCCTCTCAGGTGAACCAGTAGTGTTGACATGGACCTTTACCTCAGCTTATCACATATGTAACATTTCAGTAATTTGCACTCTGCTCCCTCACATTTTGTTCTCACGGAGCCTTTGTGCAGCTTTCAAAATGACGCAGTTTCTTTCTTTTTGATCAGACAGCTTTCTCAGAATAACTACAGAAAAAGACGGCCAAGCTGTAATGATTCACCAAATTAAAGCGATGCCAGGCGCAACGTCTGATGATGGTGGCTTGATTTAATAACCTGTATCAAGCAGAATTTGGGAAGAGAGAAGCAGCTAATTTTATGCCGGCATCTCTGTATCAGGAAAGCCACAAAGGAATTCTCATTGCAGCAGCAGGGAAATATCCAGACTGCAGTGCCAATCATACAAGGATCATTGAAAGCACTCATTCTTCTCTTATTATCAGTGAATACGATTTTAAATAGGACTCTTTAATACTCCTCCTCCTAATAAATTCAGTCTAAACTTTGAAGAGATTCTGAGATATAATTTTTGCAGCCAGTGATTTTAAAAAGGGCATCACAGTGCACAACACTTCAGAGTAAATATTCATATATTAGACAGCTTATTTCAGTTGTGTTTATCTGTTGGCTGCTTAAATATGTGCGTATTGAATAACATTATATAAAGGAGATCTTTTCTCCTCTTTTATGTAAATGGGGGGCTTTTGATTTGATGCAGTCCAGCGCAGAAACTTGAGTAATTATGAGGACTGGGTGTTGAAACTTTGAAGGGTCGTCTCCTCCAAGAATGATTAACTACAACAATCACTGCAAATATATATTTATTTTTTAAATTATTCTAACTCTCAGATTCAACACCACAACAATAAAGACAACAACAGCTGAGAATGATGGTGTGAAACACTGACAGCAGTTCTACATTGTGCCTATAATATTGGCGATATTGGGAGGAATCCTCCTCACTGTCCATTCCTTCCTGTTTCAGAGTGGTGATGGTGGCGTCAGCGTGGCAGAGTTGCAGGCTTCTCTGTCCCAGAGGGAGACGGAGATCCTGCGACTGAAGGAAGAACTCAAGGCATCAAAAGCCAAACAGGAGGACGCACAGGTCAGTGTGGAAAAGAACTGCCTCACCCAGAGTACAATAACATCTATGAAAATAACTGTAATCATAATCACTGCCCACGTTTGTCTGTAAGATGGCTATTTAAAAATTTATGGTTTCATCTTTCACAAAGAAAAGCAGCAGCAACTTTTTTTTCCTCTTGAATTGTTCTCATGGTGGAGTTCAAAGACGTTTGCTGGCCCATATGTATCAGAATATTACACAATCACGTTGCGTAACTCTTTCTATTTTAAGCCCACCTGAACTCAATCTAGTAACAGACAACTTCTGTAATTTATCAGTCTGAAGTAAACACTGATTGCACGGATAACGGCTGTAGGAAAATAAGACTATGGATGGGTTCCCTATAGATCTTCGCTTCACTATGCTGTTCGATCTGTTTCTCCTGGACTCTTCATATGATGGATGATAGTTAATCTCTGTTGTGTCTAGCCAACTTTTCCAAACTGTTCAAACAACAAGAAACCTTTATGTTGAAATGACTGTATTTTTAGTTTTAAAACCTAAAGTTTAAGAATCCAGTTTTTCAGTTGAAGCCTCTGATTCACAGGATGGGAGGCAGCAGCATAGTTTTGCTCTCTTTTATGTTTAAATCTTTTATAACTGATGTTTGCTTTTCATTTTCCTCTCGGGTCAGGAGTGAACAGGTCAGTGCGTGCAGCGATAGATAAGAAGAGATTTGTGTTTTGGCTTAAATTTTTTTCCTTTCATTTCCTTTTTAAAGCTTTTTCAGAAAGAAATTGCACACAAGATTAATTGTGAGGCTTTAAATGTGAAGATGATAAAAAGAGTGGAACAGAATTCCTGGATTTAACTCAAAACATGAAGTTGCATGTCAGCGACACAGAAAATGTCTCTGGCTGCTTTATTTATTCATAGTTTGTCCTCAGGTGTTCTTCTTCTTCCAAGTTACAGAAATATGGAGAACAGACCACAGACAGATCTTTTTGAATTTCTCGGTTTGATCTTGAGTAACCTCTTAACCGCAAGGTATAAAAAAAAAAAGGTTACGTCTGGCTGTGTCGCTGTAAGTAGACACCACTACACTTTAATCTCATAGAGGCATTGACTGCACCTGGCAGATGAATGTAGGATGCAAAAAAATCATACCTGTAATTATGATTTATGTTATTTCAATGTCTTATTCTTTCTGCAGCAGATTAAAAGCAGCCAGAGAGCTGCTACAGCAACTGAGACACCTCAGAGTGATGCCATTAACAGGACGTCAGGAAGAGGGAGGGATACCAGAGTGTCGGTCAGCAGTCAGGTAAGCTCGTGAGATGACATGAGGATGGTACAATCAAGAACTTCAAAACTTTGATTTTGTGTGTACAGAAACATGCTGAACACACAGATGAAGGAAGGTGGTCAGAGGTGTTCGCTTTAAGTTCGGTTTTCTGTCAAGTGAGGTGGTATCACAACTGATTTATTTATTCAAAATTGAAATCCTGTCATCCTTGCTGCCCCTGATGCTTTGCTGGATTGAGGAAGTTGCCGCTCATGACATTTAATCTGGGCTTTATCTCAGTGTTCCAGTCATGTTGGTGGGAGATATCGCAGTCAGCCAGCAGCTGGTCAGACGGGGACATCAGACACAAATGAATAATGGAGCCTCATCGTAATATTCTTTTGTAGGAGAATATGATTTCCAATTCTGTCATTATTCTTCAGATGGCAAAACAGCATCTAAAATGACCTTTCCAACATCATATTTATTTATTTTTTGAACCTGATACTGATTACAATCACGCTCACGTCACACTTTGATTTGCCAGGCGTGAAGAAGTGAGAAAGTCTGCAGTCACTTTGTGTTTGTACACACGCATGCATCTCCGTTAATGCCTTTTGAGAACAAATCCCTCAGTTTACCCCCTTTTGAGAGGGACCATTCAAGGTCTGAACATTTTGCCTTGAATCAGTCAAAGAATTTCACCTCCGGAGGTCAGTTAAGTCCATGTCCACACAGTCATCCACACAATCATGTGGACGGCCCCTAAGACGTACCTTGCTCTTCTATTGTATTTGCGAGGTCATGTGAACTCACAAATCCACTTCAGGCTTCAAGCTATGCACTTGTAGCCAAACCACTGGCATTGAACCAATCAGTGTCTTTTGAGGAACTAATGGCAGCTACTCACCAAAGCAACGAGCGCAGTTGAAGAGTGACGAGCAGCTAGAGAAGCAACTTTTTATTGGGAAACAGGAATCAGTGCTCCTCAGGAGGTTAGCGTAGCTGCTGCTACAGCAAAGGTTGTTTCAGAAATGGAGAATGTTTGACTTAAGAAGAGCAAAGAACAGCTAAACTGCTTTGTTGCCTTACTTCATTGTCATGTTGTGTTGCCCTGCAACATTACACAGATATGGATAACTGATCTCAGCACCATATATGAACAGACAGACCAGCCTTTATCCTCAGACATGCACACATTTCTCTCCGGAGTGGCCAGGAGGCGACCTTTAACCTTGAATCATATGTGGTCCCACAGGGCTCCGCCGGCTTTCCATCAGTGCTCGACTCATCTGAGATTTCCACAGAGAACGGCAGGACGAGCCGCTTCCCCCGGCCGGAGCTGGAAATCTCCTTCAGCCCTTTGCAGCCAAATCGAATGGCCCTGCGACGCCAAGGAGAGGAGAACGCTGTCACCGTCAAAATCACCCGTTCAGCACGCAAGAGGAAGAGTGGAGAGATGGAGAAGGTACGAACCAGTCAGACACAAAGCAGCTTCTCCACACATTCACCCGGCGTTGAAACAGTTTTCATATCCAAACTAGGCAAACTGAAAGTTATAAATCGGGCAAATTTCATTAGTGTGGTGGTTTAAGCTTTGAAGTCATTTTAACAATATCAGATTTTAACAATATCAGGTCTTAACATATCCTACCAAATGTGTCCAACTTTAAAAAATAGTGCGCATGAAAACATCCCTCCGTATGAATCCACATTTGTACATGACGTTCCCCAAAAATAAATCCTCCCTAGATAACTCTAAAAAAAACTGTGCACGAAGAGCTTCAGGGAAAATCTTTTTCAGTTATTTTCAGAGATGATGCTTCATTTTTTCACGTGTTCTGTGAAAAGAAATGTCACAGTGAAAAATGTTCCTTTGCTCTTCAATCAATCTGGCAGCAGAAATGCAGGATTGTCTTGCCAGCTATCACTTCACTGAAAATGGGGCAACAGCAGTTGTAAAATCTGAATCTCGACACTGTTATACATCAATCTCAACAGTTACAATGTGTGCAGTTTTTTCATGAATATGTTAGGCTGGTTTTGAACATCTGCTGCAGGTATGTATGTGCAGCATGTGATTATGGAACAAGATTAAGTTTATGGAGGTAAAACAAAAAAAAGAAATTGGGGCGACATTTGAAATCAGGATTTTTCTCAAAGAAAGACAAATAATATTACACTTCATGTTGTTCTCCATGCTGACAGTGATGATCAGCTGCTGGCGAAGGACAGACTTCTTTCTCTAAACAGATCATTTAACTGCATGACAAACTCAAATTAAGTGTCTGTCCACTTTATAGAGGAGTGCAGCGACCAATTTGTTTGTTTTGACATCCAGCGACGCCGCCGTTACTGCAGTGGCAAATTGCAGTGACTCACTGTCTGCTGCTGACAATAACAGAAACATGGATCAGTGCTCCCAGCTATTGATTGAGATACCTTTTTATATGTATGGCTCACATTCACATTATTCAGATTTTACATATGAGATGCTGGTTCATGACAATGGCTGGAATAGATAACAATAGAGAAATAGGTATTTCAAGTGATATTACCGTGTGTCTACTTTGGGTAATTCCCCGGATTTTAAGTATAAAGAAAAATGTTTTCCTGTGTGTGTTTTAAAAAGAAGATAATAATTGTAACACACAGACAGCTCACCTGTAGCCAGATGTAACACCTCTCCCAGTTATGACAGGAGATGCTTTCACAATGTTCGATTTGTTGTTGGCAAACAAGTTTTTCCGCATCCAAACTCCAGCTGCTATTAAGAACCTGCTTCTGTCCTGTGTGTTCCTTCAAGGGAAAACACTCTCTGCCTGCTGCTGTGACATTAGAGCACCACATCAGAAATAGCCGCATTTGTTCAGCAGCACATTATCCATTGCTTTGAGCCATAGCCGTACCCTCTGTAGTGTTTCTACAAAGGATGCTTGGGTTGTCTGTATCGTCGATTGATGCATTTTTGTTGCTTCTTAAAAGCTTTTTCTTTCACCGCGTTTCACTCTCGCGTCAGATATATTGAGTGCGAGTGTCCTGCCTCTTTCTCTTTCTCTCAGTTTGTCGCACTTGTCATTTGTTGATGCAGCGTCGAGAGAAATTGTCAGTGGTTGTTTTGATGCAACAGATCCACAACTAATACATGGCAGAATACGCCACATAGAGACAGAGTCAACGTTGTATTTTGATTAATCAAACTGCTTTAGGTAAAGTGGAGGAAACACTTGTGTAGACTGCACCGTCACAGAATGTCGCACATGTAATAAAACTAATTGTAGAAATGCATTCAGTTTTTATCTAGTACAAAATCCTCGCCAAGAGCATTATGCAATTGCCAGAAGCTCAACAATTGCAGTTTGGATCCTGTGTAGGCGATGTGTGACTCGTAGAAGTAACAAGGTCAACGAGCCAATCCCATCTGTGCCATTTGGAAACGGCTCACAGAATCTTCATCCTGCGAATTGGTCGATACTACGGCTGTTCTGTGAAACCAATAGCAAGTCACACATTGTCATGAAATGTAATCCCAGAACAGGCCAAAGAGATTCCATGGAAACGAGACCACACTGTATAGACAACTGAAGCTGCGCCAGAGGGTGAACAGTGAAAAGGTTGTTTTCAGGACAACGTCTCACTGGAAGTTGATTAAATGCTACGGAGGAGCTGTACTTACGTTAATTTGTTTGTTTTGAGTAATGCAAGGGAAGTGGGCTAATGCCTCTGCTGCAGTTTGGCTCCCGAAGGCATGTGACGCTAATACGAGCACAAACTGTGTATATACACAACTCGGAAAGAAACATGCATTTTACCCTAGAAGTCTGTGTGGTGTGCTAGATGAGACACCTAACAATTTATAGCTTGATATATGATGATTAAGTTATTTAATGTGTTGTGTGTGCTGCCCAGCTGGCATGGGTTCAGACAACATCACAAACATATCGAGATGGCAGCATATATATGTTTGTCTACAACAACATTTGTGAATGATAAAATAAATGTTTAGTTAAAAGGAAGTGGAGAAACATACAAACTTATTGAATAGTCCAGCTTTAATAGGCTAATGTAAATGTTAAAATTAAGCAGTTAGTCCAATTTTGGAATTGTACACCAGAATATTCCAGTGTTTTCTTTTGACTCGTCTCAAGAATTGGCAGACATTGACATCTTAGTGAAACATCGTAGATGAAATTATTCCCACAACAACTGATAAATCTGCCATTTATTTTCCCTGAATTGATTTTAATCATTTAGTCTTCAAAACACACCAGAGGACCCATTCTTTATTATCTGAAATGACAATGAAAACCAAATATTTTAATTTTATGAACCTTGAATAGCAAAGGTTTTGCTTAAAAAAAGGATTTAAACAATAAATGTTTTGTTTCAATCCACTAATTGATTAATTGTTGAATTGTTGCAGCTGTATACAGAAGAGGAAGAAAAACAGTTCATATATGTGCAAGTAAGGATATTTGGAAACGTGCATTTGAGAAAAAGAATATGTCAATGAATCAAATCAACTTTGTCTAAAAGCTTTAAGTGGTGTTACTGTTGCATCAGAAGCTAATCCAGTTAACATGCTATCTATTAGATATTAAACATACAATATATACACTGTAAGGGCAAGAGAAAACCATCTCATTAATCATAGATGTCACTTACAAGGAGAAACACACAGTTAGTTATAGCACATGCATGCACAGACACTTACATACCCCCCTCTCTCTCTAGAGAACACCGAACAAGCGTCGCACTCGCAGGAACACAAGTTCAGTCACAGTTCACTTGTCACATCGCTGTTTCCCTGTCGGGGTCTGCAAAGGTTAACGCTGGTTGCAGCTTCTACTGCTCCTCCATTTTTTGAGACATCATTCACGGTCCTCTTGTTTCAAGAGTTGTTGAATGAATGAATGAATGAATGAATAGTTTTATTTCGGTTACAATAAGAAATACTTTAATTATGTGCCATCAACTGACAACTATTATCAAACAAACTTACACTCAACATTTTCTCACAAAAATTTTTTTTTTTTTAAACAAGCTCTGTAACCGAAAAAGGAATAGGCTGAAGCCAAGGCTTATTTTTGCCTATCCTGTGCAATCCATAAAATAACCCAAAGTATCAGTAATACAAGGAGTAAGAAAAATAAACAAACAAACAAATAAAAACATAACAACATTTACTAAATTTACTAAATTCTTACTTCTTAATCATTTCACATTTCAGTTATTTTACATTGTAATCCTTAATTATTTTACCTTTCAATGTTTTTTTTGAAACTCAACAGTGATCTACACAATTTCAGTTCATCACTAAGTCCATTCCATAATTTAACTCCCAAAAATGAAACACATCTATATTTAACATTAGTTCTCACTTTACATATTTCAAAGACACACAACCCTCTTAGATTATAGTTTTTTTCTCTCAATTTAAACAAGTGTTCAATACAGGTGGGAAGACTTTTATTCCTTGCTCGAAATAATATTTC
>CAEMYA010000225.1:122519-184585 GCA_903131615.1 Diplodus sargus | reverse complement strand
GATTCATAAGGTCTGCCTTGAGTGCCATTATTGCCTCTCGTGATTCAATTCTAACTAAGTTACTAGTCTGTGTTTTTGAACATGCATCATATCTGCATGTGGAGAAGTGTAAGATATTTTTTAAGAATAATTCCATTCATTATGTATTCTCATTGGATTTAAATGTAATAAATGTTAATAGGCAAATAACGGAAGAGACCTTTCATTTTTTCCTCTAGATTGTGGCTTTTTTATAAATATGTCCCCCTCCATCTCTTCCAAATACAGCTATGCTAAGTTTTCCTCTCTTGCACAGTAATATTATATCTCAACGTTATTGCAGCGTTACAGTGCTGGCTGCTGGCTGCTTGCTGCGCTTCTTATAAACACTTGATTTCCCTTGTTTCCACATAATCCCAGGTGGCAGGTGTGTTTTGGAGGTTCTGATATATTCTGAGTGCTTGTGCATGAGAACACCTTATGTCAGTAATTCATACTTGCACGTGCTCAGTGTTTTAAAATAGCTACTGATAAAAGTTTCTTTAATAGCAACTGTCGTTGAAAAAAGGCAATTTTGTGCCTGGCAAAGCAGAATAACAAAGTGATGATATAAAGATAATATCAGAAGGACAAATGAAGGAGACTGTGTTTTGTCTGATAGTCATGGTTGAGTTACACTTTGATGAGCATAGCAGCTCTCAGGTTTTGACTTGCGGCAGTATACAGGCCTGAGGTGTTCATATTTTTCAAATGAACTCATATTTCATTTTCATGTAATACAACATCAAGAAGCACTCGACATGTAACAGCTATGTCAGAGGAAAATTCCACTTTTGAGGAGTCAGTTTCTTCCACAGTGCTATGGATTTGTTAAGTCACATGAGCATCTTATTTAAAAGTTTTATTGTATTTTGACCCCACAGCATTTTTCAGTGTGACCATCTTTTAAAAAGGAACTGATACAGTACAAAATAACATATTGATAATAAAGAAAACGTCAGGTTAAAGTGCAATCTTTTAGTAAAGATGTTAGAAATATATTGAGTCGTGCAGAATGTCGTTGAGCATTGGTTTGTGAATGGTGCAGCAAGACCACACAAAGTAGTTACTGAAAATTCAGTAATGCACACATACATTTAATATGGTTGTGCTTCTTTTTTGGGGGTGTTGGTCGCGGTTATGTTACCATCCCAATCTTTGCGCAGCTTGACAGATGTGACTCAGGTTGACAACCTCGCTCAGGGACTTGTTGGAAGTATTTTGACATCACTTTTCACACCTTCAGTGACAACAACAAACTTACTTTTTTGACGCCAAGGGCAAGGGTATGAATTCTAGAAGAATGATATTTAGGCTTTTACCATGTTGAAAATAATAAAACAGACAGAGCTGAATATTTAGAATCTACTTATTCCTGTAAAAGGAATTTTGTTTAGCAGACAAACATTTATAGACTATTGGTAGGATACAGGTGCTCATTGATCACAGTCATCAAATCATAGAGAAAAATCCAGCAGAAGTTAAATTCAGGTCATCGGTTCTACTTTTCAGTCAGCAAAAACTAAATCTGCTTGAACAATAGCAGTATTTAACAGTGCTAAGTCAACATCCCATTTAGTCCCACAAACAAAAGTTTTTTTACAACAAGATGTTGTGATCCTTTCCATCTGCAGCACTGTTTAAACTGTGGTGTGTTTAACACTTCATACGTGTCAATTTAGAGGTTAATAAAGCTCCATTTCATTCACATAAACTGTGTTGTGCACACCGATGTGTTACGAATGGTGACTGATGGGCATTTTGATCGCAGCAGTCAGCTAATATCGCCTTATATTTATACTGTATGTTTGTAAAGTGACCAAAGTTGTGGTAAGTGACTTTATATAAATGCTCTTTGATGTTTCCAGATGCATCTTGACACTGCACTCATCTTAATTCCACAGAAAACTAACCTTGCTGAATAAAAGATGAAGGTAATTTTAAGATGGCGCCAAGAGAAAAAAACCTATTTAGAAAATTAATGAAACTTTGAGATGCAGCGGCTTAAAACATGTTGCTCACTTAAGTGTTTCTGATTAACAGTTTGAAAAAAGTAATAAGTCTTTGCAAACGGTCTCTCGGGCGCAGTTTCATTTGCAGAATGTTTTGCAGTACCAATGATGAGAAAATACCAGTTTTCAATATTCAGACAACAAATGTCTTGAAAATATTAATACAAGCAGTTGTACAAAAACTTTGTACAAGTATTTCTAGATTAAGGTAAACGGCACAACAAAAAGAATTCCCTGCCAAGACGGTTTTAGAAACTTATTACATCACATTTGAATTGATACAAAATATGTGTGAGTTTAGTACTGACTCAATATCGGCACACAGAATCTAAAGTTGCAAAGACCTGCAGGTTTGGTTTGAGTCCCCTTGTCTTGTATTTAGGAACAGTTATTTAGTTTTAAGGTATTCGGAAAAGTGAGAGTATTCTTCATTGCATTACTCATTTCTCTTTAGTAATATTTTTAGTATACAAATTGGTAAATGTGAGACTCAGAGCAGTGAGAGGAAAGACACCTGAAACTGTACATCTTCCCTCTTCATTACATCAAAACCACCAGTCGTGAGAACAGTATGCAGACGTGTTAGCGGTTTGCCTGCATGCTCTGACAAGAGCTCATTAGCTGGATCGTATTCATGTTCGTGCAACAAGTACTCCCCCAATGTAACTAGGTTCTTTGGTCTCCTTGTACCCTGCTGGTGTGACGACATTTTCTCTTTTGATACCGGCGGTGGGAGTACTTATACATGGGGTGAGAGCTCTGAGATGAAACCCCAAAGTAATTCCACTAATGACTGCCGTTCTGCTTACTGAGCGAGGTTCAAGAGAGAGAACTGGAACAAAAGCACAGGAGAGGGAGGTGTCATGAAAAGCCAGCAAATTATGTAGGTGTTTGTGTTGGGGAGCGATTCTACAGCACATCCAAAGTGATGCGTTATTACATCAGATTTTATTCTGGGCATCTGGGACATTCAGTCAACATTTATGAATATGAAGACATGCCTTTAAAAAAAGGTGTCGTCTTATAGCTCCACTTCAGTTACATAAGAAAAAAAATGTAATCATGAAAGACTAAAACAAAACCTTGAATTTATTTTGCCATTTGTGCACATTTCTTTCTTATATTGTCAAAAAAACAAAACACTTTAGCCTTGTAAAGATTCTTCCTCTTTTTGTACACTTTGTTCTCCAACCACTATCTCTGTCACACTGCTGCAATGACCCAGTTTCCACTTGGAATGCAGTGGTGTCTACCTCCATCTAAACATATGAGAAAAATAATAAAGGGTGTTGGAAGTGTCAAGGGCCCAAGGGTCATCAGAGCGTCAACACATCAATGACCCTGTCAGCCTTCATACAAAGGCAGGCTGAAGGAGGTTGCGGTAATGTTTTGTACCCAACAACAGAAAAGCGAAGAAGATAAGATTTTAGAAAAAAACAAAAGGGGGGTGCAAGCTAAAAAATGGGCTGAAATAAATTGAGGAAGAGTGCAGAAGGGAGGTGGAGGCAGCACAGAAGGAATAAATTGAGTGAGATTGGGTGAGGGTCAGAGGGGGGAAAATACGAGTCAGGGAGGAAGAAAGTGAAATGAAACAAGACGGTGTAAAAGGAACGGCAGAGAAAGGCGACGGAGGGAATACAGCAGTGGAAGGAAAGCGATGTGGAAAGATAAAAGTGGCAGGCAAACAGAGTTGAAGCAAAAGATTGGGAGGGGTTTGTGAGATTGCAAGATGAAAGAAGAGGGATTGTGGCTGGAAAAAGGAGCAGAGAGACTAAAAAGCAGTGGAGGAGGGTGAAAGCAGAGCAGGAGAAGCTGACATGATGGTGACAGTTGCTGCTGAGGGAGTTTAGATCTAAGCAGTCTGTACTTAATGTACACATCCATTAACACACATTCTCCCTCCTGTTTTGCTTTATTGTACACTTGGAAATGTAGATGTGTATACTTACTGTACCACCAGAAACCCAACGACTTATTTTATTGTCAGAGGAAACTATAGGCTATAATTATTGACTCTCAGACACGTGGTGCATTGTGTTCAAATTAACTTACCATTGTGGAAAAAGACAAAGAACCTCCAGATGACTTGCTGTGTCACATATTTACACACTCCTCAAAATGACATTGCACGTATACTCAAAACCCTGCACGGCATCGAGCGACACAGTCCATACTTACCGAAATGTACTGCCACCATTGACACAGCATGTAATTGATCACAGCAGCTCTCACTGTCCCTCTCCCACTCCAGCTGCACCGCCTGAGGCTTTCTGCATCATTCGTCATCACCAGGACCTGGTGTGTGTGTTTGTGTGGAGCTAACCTCTAGATATATACTGAAACAACCAGGCAAGACAAAAACACTTTGCCAAAGAGGTTTTGTGTTTGGAAGTTTTACTCGCGTCACAGGTTGTGGTTGAGTCTTGCTAAAATCACTGTGGGTAGTTCAGTGTTCACTGTAAAGTAAGACAATTACTGTTTATCAAAAGCAACATTTTAAAAGAACATTCATGATATTTGCATATATATATTTTTGATGTCTTACACGGCAGTTATCCTGAGTAACCTGAGTAACTCAAGTTAATTCTACTTAACTGGCACCAAATGAAAGATAAAATGTTCGACTGTAGTGATGCAGAGATGTCCAGACTTACAAATCTTGTTCTCCAGATGTAAAACAACTTGTTGATTTGGTGCAGACCCCAACAAATCCATCAAATCCATCATTATTATTTTAGCTTTTTCAGTGAAAATGATGATTACCACTAAACACGAATCATTTGCAGTTGCAATTTCTATCAACATAATCGCATTATGATTTTATATATGATTTTAGTATACTGCTACTAATTTTGTGTTGTGGTTGACCCACAAAACCCCTGTGATTTAAAAATGACCAACTTTAAATGGACCCGGGGCCGTCGCCTCGGAAATACATATTTTTATTTTGCTCTTTTAAAACCAGTTTCCTGCAGTTATCGGATATTACAGACTGCACATTTCCCAATGTTGCTTGAGGGTAACGGACATGCAGGTTGTCTGTTGCCAGAGGGCATTTTGGATCGTCTGAAATTGACTCGTAGAGCTCATCCCAGCCCATCCCTCCACTCAATCTTTCTCACCGTGGCTCTGTCCGCCCGCCCGCAGAGTCTTGGCCTACCCTTGATCCAGCCGAGAGTCAGCAGGAGCACAGGCAGAGAGCAAGTTCACCACTGATTAATGGGACAACACTTAATAAGGCCTCACAAAGGTCGGGGAGAGAGAGAGAGAGTCACAGAACAGACAGACACACAAAGACAAACAGTGAGGTCCAAAGAGCTTTCAGCCAGAATTGCTTTTTTTCACGTCTGTCAACTAAAAAACAGTTTTCTCAGTTTTGAAAGAACAAGTTTGAGTATTTCTGGCATGTGAGTTTTTCTGCTTGGCTGTGATTGTGGGACAATTGACAAAAGACAATTATATACCAATAAAACTTTTGTTTTTTTGGAGCTCAAATGGATTTTCCTTTGACTAATCAGTGTGATGTTGGACTTTTTGGTTTTGTGTGGTGCTGGATCAGTTATTCTTGAATCGATTTTCTGAGTGGGTTCTTTGAGTTTGAGACAATATGGGCTGGACATCATACAACATCAATTAGAAACAAATTCCTCAGCAAAACGCTTTTATCTGAGATCAACATGAAGTTCAATTAAAGTAAATGTTGAAACTGCTGCAGATAAATGGCTTTTACATTCAACAGTAGTTTATGCTTGATCTTTTCATTTAGAAAAATGAATGTGTTGGAGAGCTTTTTCAGTTTTAAGCACTTCGGTGTGGAGGTGTTGAATAGAGAGAACGTCCCTCGACTGAAGTACTCGGATTCAAGTGTGCCTCCTTTTCTATGTCCGGTGATACTCGATCAGGAGAGGTTCAAGGTTTGACGAGGATAATGAAGTACTGTGGTTAGGTTTATGGAGATGACGCATAAATAACACAGGTTGTGGCTACACAGACAATAATTGGAGATGGATACCTCACAGAAGGCGACAGGGTGTACAAGTATTTAAACATACATATGCACAACTTGAAGCTGTTTTAAACAAGCTGTAAGCACGTACACGCTAATGTCCTCCCTCTATCTTTAAAAATGTTCCCTCTGTAAGCATCACAAAATATATATGCGACAGATATGAATCTACAAACGCAGAGATCAATGGTAATTCGTTTGACGTGAGTACAGCGTGGAGTAGTGGGCCAGTTGGCGGGGGTTCAGCCGAGCTTGATGATGAGACTCATGATGGCACCAGTGGCACTTCACATCCAGAGCCATCAGGAGCTGAACTGTATAAACTTTTAATGCTTCCTTTCAAACCTACATCAAACATTAAAACTATGTCGCTGCCTTTTCCTCATGAGTGTCTGACGAGTTCATGTAAAGCTCAAAAATTAACTGTAAAGATGAGTTGTGTATGTTCATCTTAAAGTAAAAATGTATTTTGGTTAAATGGGGACAGATCTAGATTCCCTCTGCTAACATATGGTGAGACTATAACACTTCTGTAAATAACATGAAATAGTTCTGTGGCTTTACAAGGTTCAACATCAAGGTCAGGTTAGAGTTCAAGAGTTTTTTTCCCCACTTGTCTAGTTGGACAAGTGGATCAAAGATCTACTTCCCGGTGGTAAAGTTTTACCAGCCCCAGTGATATAATAAAGTTAGCAGCTTAATAATTGAAAGTTTATATTATCCGGTTAAGCCAATAAGATAAAATACAGGCAAATGATATAACGTACGTATCTTTTTCGAATGTGGTTGACGATCCAACATCAAGTCAGAAATCCTGCAGGCTTCTTGTTGAGGGAACTCTGGTCATGCTTACTTCAGGTTAGCCTACAAAAAATACGTCAACTCTATTGCTTTACACCATTACCGCAAGTCGGCTCAAACATGTTTCCAGTCAACAATGTGATCATTACTTTAAATCATTGCTTAGCAGTACGGAGAGAAATAATTCTAATAATTCTGGGTTTTAGTGGTTCGTAGGGTTCTCGTACAGAGTCGTTTGTTTGTATTTTAACCAAGTTCTTTTTTTTGTGAAGTCTCATATTTTCAGAAGGAGTAAACGACGAACAACAAAAGAGGTACTTTTTTCTTTTTCTTCGACAAAACAGCATTATGTGTTCATCATTCCAAACTCACGAGCAGAAAAACATCCCTCATCGTCTTCATCATCACTTATCATATTAGTTCAGCTTTCACTCCTCAACCAAATGATGTATGCTACCAAACGGCGTACCCTTCATCAACATGTTGCACCTCTTGTAAAGCATTTCATGCAGCAAGTTTCAGTTTGGTAGCAGCAATAGTTCAAACTAACTAAATTCTACGAGACGTTTTGTACTTTCCGTGTTTTCACCTCGAGTTTCTTCTTTGGCTCCGGACCAACTGTAGATTCAGGAATGAATGCATAAGTGAGTCAACAAGATGTATGTGTGCACCCAGCCGTCCCTGCGTCAGTATAGATTTCCAAACAGATGGCGCGTCTGTCGTGTTCTCTCTCTTCTGCTTTACAGTCGGGAGACTGGGGCAATGTTTACTTGCACATAATCTGACTACAGCAAATACCCAAACGAGGATGTTTACACGGGTTGCTTGTTGCTGCGTTCCGTTCATTTTCCTGTTCCTGTGCTACAGAGCGAAGTGTATCTAACGTGTAACTAATGCCCCCCTCACATTTATATGGCAATGTCACAAATTCCCTCTGGTATTTGGTGCAAAAAAGCACATTTCTCCCATGCTGCTAATGTGCTATAACCTTGTGGAACAGTGTAGGTCTGCAGCACAGGTTGGATCCGGTGGGAACAGATTTTGGGCGTGGGAGTTATATGTAATGCAGTTTGCATGGAGAGCAGAGAATAACATTTTATGTTTGAACGTAGAGACTGCTGTTATTGTTGGGCTCCACTTTTTGCAGGTAAATAGTGTACATGGTTGAGCAGAATCATTATAACCAGTCAGTGTTACTTCCCCTTATTTATTTATTTCCCCCGGCAACCAGGGTGTCAATAGTCAGACTTTAATCCATTACCGTGTCCTCCAGATTGTTGTCTAGCAATAGCAACATCATTAGCATGGATAGCACTAGCATTAATATTGAGTGTAGCCACAGACTATTTCCTGATCAACCACACGAGCTTATGTCTTCTCAGTGCGCCTGCGTTATCTTGAAGGGCAACGTATGACTCAGAGTCTACCTTAGAAAAAGGAAAAGTTGAAACTTACTGAAAAAATACTTACTTAATCAACTTTGTCAACTTCTTAGGCACATATTACATTTCCATACTTCAGAGATTAAATAGTAAAATTAAAGGTTACGTTTCGTCTTTCTTGAAAGTGTCAGAACATCATGAGCTTTTGAGAAGATGCTAAATTATTGCGTGTTGCTCAGTAAAGACGGATACTTGGCTGTACCTGGATAATGTTTTTAAGTTTCAGTTTGTTAGGTAATTAATATTAACATTTAGTGTTTTTTGTTTTTGGAGGTGTTCTATGACTTGTAAGCATTTGATTTGTTGGCGTGTGAGAGCAGCAGAGTTGCTGTGCGAGTCTTCTATTGATTTCCTTTTGTTCTCTCTTTGCGCCGTCTTGACTGGTGAGTGTCTGGGGCTAGAAAATATTAGGTCTGCTTCATTGCTCTTGTTGCTGCAGACTTGTGATCTCTTTGGGGGGTACAATCAAGCTGTGGCCTGTTGCTCCCCCTACAGGGAGGTCAGAGTTGAGGTTGAGCCACGGGCAGCGCTCCTGGAATTGATTCAGTTCCTTGTTCAAGGACACTTGAGCTGCAAACTTGGAGTCAAAGTGTAAAAATATTATTACAGGGTCACTTGTATGACCACAGGCCCACACTGCTCCCACCTGAGTGTGGAGTTATAGATGGAATTACTTGTTTCTGAGCAGTGCACAAAGATTGTCCTCACCAAATACAGCTTGATAAAATGAAATGAAGATAAGGGTTCACACATATTCCATTTTTTCTCCAGGAAAACGTTATTCCTGATGATTATTGTGTGATTCCGAATCCACGGCCAGAACATCATTGTATAGATGAATAGAAAACATTTCATTTAAACCATCTGTCTAGTCAATGTTTGTCTCAGACTGACGGCTCCTCTGCTCGGATTATTCAAGGCAACATTCTCAGTTTTCACTTCATGAGATTGTTGATCTTTGCATACATTACTGTCATCAAATAGTGTTGGTCTGCCCCACAGCAGTGTTAGTGTTAAGCCTGGTTAAACATGATGGCTGATGCACTGGTGGGTCAATACAATCTGCCAATATTGTTTTATCACAGATGTATTTTGTGTTTGCAAATGGATCAGCTGTATTTGTGCTCCGGCTCATAGCATGAGACAGAAGTGTTCCTCTTCCTGCTTCCCAGAAGATGCTTCCGTTCATTGTTGCTAATTGCGTCGTTCAGACGAACCATTTTGTCGAAATCATCGGAATAATTTAAACTGAAATCGAGTACTTGTGTTTCATGCCTGTGACACCCAGGGAGGGAGTTAGACCGCAAAGTGGGTTCTTATCTGATGGGTGTGACATCTGCAGGCAGTGACCCAGCAGTGATACGGTAGCCGATTCCATCAGCGGTCCAGACTCCAGCACCATTCCATTTTTCTCACAGATAATGGAGTGTTGGCACGCTGGAACATGCAAACTGGCACAACGTGAACACACGAGCAAATAAAGTGCTTCACCTTTTTCTCTTTGCACACAGTCATTTTCTCCTTTTCTTGTCTTCATGCATCTGATTTCTCTCTCTTTCTTTTCCCTGTTTTCAGTCATTCTTCTAAATCTCCATCTTCCTCTCTCTGCCTCTGAAGCCTCGTCTCTTTCAGCCCATGTCTGTCTGCCTTCCTAATGATTTATTGACGATGTCGGGGCTTTTCTTCAGAAGGGAGGCTTCACAGCCGTCCCAGAAAATCTTTATCTGAATTTTTAGCTTGTATGACTTTGGTGTAAGCTTTGTGAAGTCCTGTGCACGGTGGAGTGATTCTGTCATGTACACTGATGTACTTTGTGTTTTTTTTTGCAGTTGACTTGTAGTTTCTTATTTTGAACCCTTCTTCTCTGTTCTCCAAATTACTGCCAGTTCAACCATCACAGTTCTTTCATGTTAATGATTCTACTGTTGATAGTCATTTATTCCCAAAGAAATAGATTGTATATACGAGGGATTATGTTGGAAGATGTATTGCATTTGCAGCAACTCGTATAATATACGGTATTGTTTGATATTTTTGTGCTGATATTATGTGTCGCGACCCACCGTGTATATTTCACCTTTATACACAGAGAATGCTGAGGTGGACAAAACATGCGTTCAGTTGAGGATCGTAACTTGATTGGCTTCACTTTAGCTGCAGTTGTGATCCATTTGGATCATCTTAGGACATCTCTAAGAGATGTTTGAGGTTCGGGGAATTAAAATCCACTATTCTTCAAAATCTACCAAGAAAACCCATCAGCACATCTCTGCCTCTCACTATCTCCCCTGCATCTGTCTTTGTCCCCAGTCCTGATTCTCATTATCTCATGTCTCATTTACTTTCTCCACACGCTCCTTCTATCATCTCATCTCATCTCCATCACAAACACACACACACACACACACACACACACACACACACACACATGCAGACACTTCATCTTGTTTACTTTCTCCACACTCTCCAATTACAGTTTATCGCTGTAACATATCGCTGCTCGTCTGTATCTTTCCACTTCTTTCTTGCATTTCCTCACTCTGTCACACACACACACGTGCATGAACACACTCCAGCTCCATTGTGTACTTTCTTGACATTTTCTATCTCTTCCAGCCTCTACTTCTTACATCCCTCCTTTCTCCGATTATATCTAAAAGCGTCCACTGAGTCACTGATGACTCCACATGTTTTGACCTTTTTTTTTTCTCCCTACCTTTAAAAGTGAAGCATGTTGACGGCTTCCACCACGCCCACTCCCTCTGCCTGGCCCCTGAGCCGCCCCCTCAGGTCGGCCTCGTCCCCGACGAGTAGTTGTGAGTCAGAATCGCTTCATTTGCTAGTGTACCAAAATATGTCCAGGGATTTGTTGTACTGAAATTGATGCAGGAATATATACTGACAGATCAAATCTGAGTTTGTTGGTTTTAAACGATTTTCTCGCCCAATTTGGCAAAGCCAGTTTCCCTGTGGTCTTTGTCCCGTCTGACTCCCACTGTTTTCCTGGTAAGTTGTAGAATGATTGGGCCGTCAGTGGGGCCCTTATTGCTGCGATGTGTCCTGCACCGTAGGCGCTTCTCAGCCCTGGTGGAGTTGGAGTTGGCGGGGAGAGAACCTCTCGACCAGTGAACGCTAATCAATCAGTGCACGAGAGGAGAAACGGTTAAAGAAAGAGAAAGCCTGCCGCTGTGGTATCCACGAGTTCACTCATTTAGCGTGTTTGTCCTTGTTTTTTTTACCTGCGCAGCTTCACCGCTGTTATTCGTGTGAAGTGAAAATGCTGTTATCATAAGTTTGTATATTGACAGTGTTTTAGTGACGACCACACGCTAGTTCGACATCGGCTTTAGTCTCCGCGTTGTCTTTCACACCGGTAACGTAACGGTACGCAACAGTCGGCTTCCTAGCTGCAGCTAGTTCTTTGATGTCTGTCAACTGTTTCATCACATTCATTTTAATCTAGTGTGTTGTCAACAAAACGAGGGAGGTAAGGGGTAAAAATGCTTTTAAGGAACCTTCCCAGTACATCTTGACAGCCCCTGATCACGGTGGACTTTAACGGCAGCACACCTGGCGTATTGTTATTGGCTCGGGGGTACACAGCCATTGCCAAGGCTGTCTCAGACAATAAAACACACATGGTACACATAATTTACAGTTATCAAAGAAAATTACATATTTCTATTTTGATCAATTATGCAGCCCCACATGAGTCCTTTTTTAGGAGAGTCCTGATCAAACCCCAGTAAAGATCTCAACACAAAACCTTTCAGCGACATCACAAATCATTCTTACTACTCTTCAGTGGTTGCAAAGGGAATAATGGCGAACTGAATGTTTCTCCAAATCAAGACTTCTTTGCAGTCAATCTCTTTTCACTCATCAGCATCGCCATCATGTCATGTGATCACCACTCAAACAGCAGGCCAGGAGGAAAATTGTCAGATGCTTCAGTTGACTAAAAAATACCTTCAGACGAGATGGTTATTCTGGGCATTCCTTGGAGGAAAAAGAAGATTTTCCTTTACATTCAGTCTGAAAGCATGAAGAACGCATCACCGACACTCATTTTCAGTTTCATTGTTCAGTCTTAATGAATGGTTTTCTAGCCATGGTTGAAGATGGTACTTGTCATTGACATTGAAAATGTGTTCGAAAAGTGAAAGCTGAAGATTAATTGGCTGTTTCTGAGACAACCAGACAATATATTTTGACTGGTAGTGCTTCAGCTTGTCAACCCTTCAAGCCCCTCTGGCAGGTAAATAACCCTAAATTGGAGCTTGTTTTCTCCCCTTGAGAAATTATTCCAGCTGGTAAAATGGTAAAAGTGGGATTGACCGCTGACTGAAGCTGGTGCACAAAGTGTCTGAATGTTTTTCTCCTGATGTCTGCGTAGCTTTGTATTAACGACCAAAGCCATCTCGTCCTGACGGCCCTGCCATTATGAAACATGTGCGGTTGTTTTTAGCTCCTCTCCTCTTTCTAACCTCTCTGATCGACTTCTTCGTACTTATCCTCTGGTACAGATGACTCAGAAGACACTCTGTATTTTACAGTTTAGTGTGTGTGTGTCTTAATCTGTGCATTTCCCTCCTGTGTGTGTTGACAGGAAGAGGTGGAGGCACAGAACAGACGGAACACGAAAACCAAACTGACGCCAAAGCTGACCCCACACCAGGAGGAGGTGACAACCAGACAGAATCACACACACGCATGCATAACCATGAACATGTGTCCCGATGCATCATACATGTATTAACATACATAATTCATACTTAATGCCTCAATGTTGCATCGTACAGAAGTTCACTGCAAACCCGAAGTCATCGTCTTCTTGCACAAGAACGTTACGTTCTGCATTCTGCGTGAGGTTTTCTGTCGGTTTAACTGCCTGTGTTGTGTTTTCATTAAGTAGTTTATTTATAATTTATTTATTCAATCATGCATTCTGTCATTATCCCCATGCTGATGGAAAGTTTGTGGTTTAGTAGTCCACAAAACGCATCTTGAGCTTCAAAGCCAAACAGCGTTACAGCGTTCTCCTAAACAACTGACTACACCTGAAAAGACAGACAAGATAAAAATGGCTCCATACAGCTTGTGTGTTTAATCTAGGTCTCTGGAATCCCCAGGTCCTCATTTGAATTGAAAAGATGTTATTCACACCCTTTTTTAAGCCAAGTCTTCACTGTAGCTGCTGAGCAAAAAGCGTTCCTGCTCACCTCGTCTGCATGAGGTCGACCGCACGTCGAGGGTGCAAATGACCTCTTTTCAAATCTCGGGGCTTCAAGAGACGAGAATTATGCTCATGATTACATCTTGAAACAAGTCTCCAGCTACTTCAGTTTCACTTCATGATCATGTGTTTTAACATGCTTTTACTTGGAAGCCCTTACATGCTGAGAGACTAACCGAGGTTCACTGTCGTCTCTGATCAGATCTCCTCCTCAGCGGGCCGCCAGGACTCCCAGAGCAGCATCCGCAGCCGAAAGGAAGGAACGCTGCAGAAGATCGGAGAATTCCTGCAGAGCTCCCCCACGCTGCTCGGCACTAAAGGTCAGTGTGTCAGTGTGTGACTCTGCACTGTGGGAGATGTGTAACTTGTATCTGTTTCCCGGTGGATAGTAGAGGCTGCAGATTATTCATTTCAAACATAAAGAGGAGGTTAAATATGATGAAGCAACAAAATGACACACCGATGGAGGATCGAAGCTGTTTTTATTTATCAGTAATGACAAAACAAATACTTCTCTAGCTGAGCTGCGCAAAACTTGTGTACGACTACAGAAAGTGCAAATATCAATCAATAAATTTAACTTGTGAGATAACAGAAAGAAGGCAGAACGAGCTACAATGAGTCAAATCCGTCTTTCAAACGATGGAAACACAAAGATAATCTGGAGCACCGTTATTACAACAATACGAGATTAAGACCAACAAAATGGACAAACCAAGAGCTAAAGAACAATTTAAACTTCAAATAGAAAATATAGTTTGTCAAACCAAAATTCAGTCAATGAATCAAACTGTTAGCTTTAATACAGCGAGAATTTGCTTCGACCTTTATTAAAACATTTTTGTCAACTACTCGCCCACCACCACCACCACCTCCCTCCCTCTGCCTCGCTCCAGTGATTGACACTTCTGGGTGATGCCATCTACAGCAATCGCAAGTCCAACGTGTTTCCACTCACTGATGAACAAAGTCTGCGACAGGAGTGAAAACAGAAACAAAGAGTCGCAGCTCGCAGCCAGTTTGAACACGTCAGAGAGAAACAATGACGTCGAGCTGATTTTGTCGCTGTTGCTCACTCGTGCCACATGCAGTTAGGACACAGTGTGACTCGATGCACTGAGGTGTGACGTCTGTATGTAGGCACTAACAACTTTTAAGGACCAATAACTCGATCTAAAAAGTATTTTCAAACCAAAGGACGTCCATTAATGTCATTAAAATGTAAAACTGCGCTGTGGTTTTAATCTCAGTGAACATACGAGCAAAAATATGCAGTTTATCTTCCGGCATCTTAGAAAAAAACCACAACTGTGAGCGCTGCAGTGATGAAGAATGTTAATGAGTCGTCTGTATCTGCCCTTTACTGAAATTGCTTTACTGATGCAATATTTCTGCGTTGCTTAAAAACCAAATAAATGAGCTTCAATATTCTAATAATGATCAGAAAGCACGCGGTCGATACTCGCTTCTGGTTTTTCACAACCAATCCGACAACATGCACATAAACAAACAGCAAAGCGTGCTTATACACACAGTGTGTCCTCCCCACTGTGCTCTGATGCCTTTTACTCATTCACCTTCAGCCATTCACTGACTCCAGGAGGCGATCACATGGGAACCCCCGATGGGCTTTTAGAGTTCTTTTTAATTTCATAGTTGAAAACCTGTCTGCAGGAACACAACAGCAGCCTCACAAGGACAAAGCCCCGAGTTCCTGTAGGAGTCATTTTTCGGAAGGATAACGCAGGTTTGACAAAGTAACCGGGCAAGGGCGGCTAGTTTGGGACACTAATGATGGCTTAGAGGAGAGAGCGAAGACGGGGAACATATTGGAATCCACCAGAGTCCTCTCTGTGTTTTATCCCGGCAGACCGGCAGTTTTACTCGGTCAATTAATTGCCGCCCCGGGGTTCCGATGTAAGGGGGGCAGTCCTCTGCCGCCATCTGATCCTCCTCCACCCCATCCCCCTCTCTCCTTTTTTCCTGTCTCTATTCCTTCCTCCTGTCCCTCCATCTTTCCTCTCTCACCTTCACTTGCCTTTTATCTTCACTCCTTCTCTCCCTCCACTGATTCGTTCCTCTCCCCTCCTCGCCGTCCCGTCTCTCTCCTCCACCTTTCTTCCCTTCACCCTGCACTCTCCTCTGATCCTGAACAGTAAATAACAACCGTGACTCTGTTGACCTACAGGTGCTTAGATGTTTATCAGATCACTGTCATTTATTAAAGGATAACACTGACATTTAAAAAATGACATAATGAATTTATTTAGTGAAAGTGTTGTGGATCAGAGTCTGACAGACTCCGAGAGCACATTTACCAACATAAAGTTAGATAGATCTTTTGAATTTACTGCTTATCTATCTATCCAGTCAGCATGTTCCTCTTATCTAAAATTGTCTCCGTCTCTGCAGCCAAGAAGATGATGAGTCTGGTTGGCGGCCGGAGTGATGCAGACTCAGCAGCCTCCTCCTCACCCCTCAGCCTGAGAGCCAAGAAGAACAAAAGGAAACTCTACAGGCCTGAAATCTCCTCCCCCATGGACATGCCCTCACACCCAGTAAGTGTCCATCACACAGGTGTCGTGAAACATGACAAGACACACACACACACACACACACACACACACTTGCAATGGCGTGAGATTTAACGGTACGATAAGCATCTCAGAAAATATGATTTCATATGATGATTATGATGATGTCGATTATTAGTAGTAGTAACAAAAACTGCACTAAAAACTTTAAAACCTGCAGTCGCTGCAGCCCTAACACACACACACACACACACACTAACAGAACAACTGGATATCAAACTCAACATGTGTAAAACAACATGTAACAGCTGAGAAGTTTCACTAATTTGACTAAACATCTTTGGAGAAAAACTGAATCGATCCAGTTGAAAATGCTGGAGGAGGCAGTTTTTCCACCCTGAGAGAAAAAAAATTTGTAGTCCTCAAAACAAGATATTTATCTGGTAAAGGCATCAAACACACTGTTGTCTCCAAACATTTCAAAGGATCAAGAGTTACCGCTGGTGGGTTTATCCAGTCCATCTTTTATAAAACCAGCCAAGATGTTTTCAGCAATTATATTTTTAAAATATATATATCTTACTTTCTAACTTACTGACAGGCAGCGGAGCCACATTCAGCTCTCTGACTCGATGGTGTGTGTAGTAAAACATGTACATGTCAGACGCGACCTCACCATCTCACGGCTCCTCACCTGCGATGAACGAGAGTCTAGTGAGCAGCAGAGCAGCCGTCAATTAACGGTCACTTCAACCCAACAAGAACCGGATCTGCCATTCAGCTGCAAGAGAGCGGCTGCACGGTTAAGCAGAATATTAAACTTCTTGGACAGTGACTGACTTTGGGGCTGCAAATGTCTAATTTCCATAAAGTTACAATTTTTTCAACTTTCTTGAGCCGTTTGTCACTCGCTCCACTCAGAGTCCTTCTGGAAGTGACTCACTGACATCCAACAGAAAAAGAACAGAAGTCCTCACGCTGCACTCGTCTTGTGGATCATCTTCAAATCTTAGCGATAGCATGTTGCTTTTCAACCTTTTCAAGAAATAAAGTCGAGGCACTTATTCATGTAGTTATTCCATTTTAATGTGACTGAATGGGCATTAACTGATACGTTGAATGAATACTCGATCTTCTGATTGGTTGTTAAAAGACGGTGGCTGCCCTTCTAATTACAACCCTACAGTTACACACACACACACACACACACACACACACACACACACACACACACACACAAACTTAAACAACTTGGTCTCTATTTTCTCGTTGTAGATCATCAGCAGAGAGCCGGAGGAGAAGGAGAGCGACCATCAGATCATTAAGAGGCGCCTTCGCTCCAGGATGGCCAAATATTAGCCTTCATATCGTACTGTATAATCTTTTAATTTTTACTTTTGTTCATTTACCCCGAGTTTAAAAATGAAGGAAGCACTGAACGTTTTTCTGCCCTGATGGCTGAAGAGTTCTGAAACATGTCTTCTAGGTGATCCTATTTAATCTATTTAAATCCTCAATATGTTACTATTCAAATAGATATTTAGGTTGAAGTCACTAATTAAACAGTTATTAATGTTGAAAAGGTGGCAGTTTAAGAAATAGTTCAGCTTTTTGGAAGGTACAGTTGTTTACTTCTGTGCAGGAGTGCCGCATCGAGACGCGTCTCTGTGACCTCGCATGTACAACTTGTTTTATTTTGGAAAGTGACCAGGTGCTCTGCGTCGCTCTGTGTCTGACTTCCTGTCTGGGCCTGGAGCGTACAGACGTGCCCTGAGTGTTCGATGAGAAGATGAATACTGCTCGTGTCTGCACTCGAGAACAGAGCTGGACACAGGAGGTTAGTTTGGCTTCTGTCCAACGTTCCCAACGCAGCTCTGAAGCTCGTCAAACGGTCTTATTTTTCATTTAATGGCTACAAACAAACTAGAAATCCAGGTGAAATCTACCTCTCAGAAAAAACCCCACAAAGTACTTCCGTTCAGGCTGCTTCCAATCTAAAAGCAAAGACACAAGTGGTATTAATCTTATCTTACTTTCCAAAATGACAGCAAATAAGTGAATTTTCCCAGAACTGTTGAGCTCATAGATAATTTAATCAACTTGTATCGATTCGTCACTCTGGTTTAGTTTCTGAGTGAAGCTGCACATATATATTTTAAATGGTAAGCACTCTAGATTTGTATATCTTTACACTACACTTTATAGAAAACAGATGCATATTACTTTTTTCTTACCTTCCTGTGCAATTTTAGTTTTTTGTGACTGCCGGAGTTTGTGTTTTTGTAAACTTTTAACGAGTGAGATAACAAATTGTTGTCGTTGTTCAAACGTCTGGTCGTGACGGGCAGCGGCGACAGAAAACGTGTTTTTCTATCGTGTACTGAACCGTCAGCTGGACGATTTACTTTCTGAAAGTTGGATCAACAAAGCTGCTAATAGAGCGTTGAACAAGACTGACGTTGTTCTAAGCTTCAGTGTGGAACCGTTCAGATAAACTCACTCCGCACTTTATCTCTGTCTGCCTACAAGTTTAAGAAAAGGAACGAAGTGTTACACTGAGGCCCGATAATGCAGAACATTACTGCGATGGTTCTGCTGCGACCCGTCGCTGTTATTTCATGACTGCATGAAGGTGTTTGTCTCTGACTGCAGTTGATGTTGAAGCCACTATCTTGTGTTCCAGATGAAGGACTGCTGACTTTTTCTTTCCTTTTGTACAGAAACATTTTGTAAAAGGTTGTCGTTTCATTTTCTTGTTGTTTTATTGTCTTAAATTGTGCAATTTTTCTATATTTTCTCCCTTTTGTGAAAAAATACATACTTACATACAATCATGTTTGTTCTCCTGTATTTTTTTACACCTCTGTTCTATTGCTTGTTTCAGTTATTTACCAACTACAAATAAAATTCCAGTATCTGAAAAGATTTATGGTACAGAAACTTCTCCACGATATTCTAATTGTTTTAGATGCACCTGGAGATCACCTTAGTTTTTGAATGCTGTTATATCGTGATTATTGTTTAATTTCAGGGTTTTAAAAGCTGCGTTATATCCTGGTGTTTGATTTTGTCGAGCAGTCGGAGCTCTTGTGAAGCGTTTTTGAGGAGATTTTAAAAATGTTGAGACAGTCTGAATGTGCTGCATTACTGTCAACATCACCCAGTTCTAACTTGTGTTTCTACGTCCTAAATATTAGAATAACAGTTGAAGATCATAAGCAGCAGTTCCACCTGTAGTCTGAGTGCTTTATCAGTGACCTCACCTCTAAAGTTTTGACACACACTCATCTTGTTTATCGCCGACACACCGACTCAAGACCCAGAAGTTTAAAATAGCCTGCAGCCTCTGCAGGGCTCCATCACTCTGAAAGCCGGTTGTTAACACTAATGACTCATAGTGCACAAAAATTAGGCGATATATCAATCATCTGTTTCACCTACACGCTCGCAGACAAGTACTTTTTGTATTCAGGCACTTTTGATATTTTCACTTAGATGGAGTGGAAAAACAAGCTCGATGGCGAACCGCACCAGGTGGCTTCATGTCGGAGGAGGTGTGTGTGTGTGTGTGTGTGTGTGTGTGTGTGTGTGTGTGTGTGTGTGTGTGTGTGTGTGTGTGTGTGTGTGTAAGTAAAGGAAGCACTGAAATGTGGTGAAGGAGCGAGAGAACGAAGCGCTGAGGTTCTTATGAACCCACGTTTGTCCAGAGGGGACACTGACCCAGATTCCTGGGAAGTCTGGACGTATTGTAAATCATGCATAATTAAAAAAAATAAAAATAAATAATGGAATGATATCATTTACATATAAATATCTGGACATTTTCTGGCTCTCTTTGCTGACCGACAAGCGACATTGCAGCTCTGTGGACTCGACGCAAACTGCAAATATACAAGAGAGCTGCAGAAATGAATCCCTGAGCCGGGAATAAAAACTTCCGCTTGCCTCGTCTAAAAGGAAATGTTTTGATTGTGAGATGAGGTATCTGGTTAACTCAAGTCTAAGATTTTCACACTTTGTTCTTTGACACATGGTTTGCGACCACACAGGTTGGACGGGAACATTAAACGCCATCATGCAGAACGTTTAGACTCGCAATCTGTCCTTCACAGCACGTAGATCAGTTTAGAGTGAAGTGTGTATCGTGTACTGAATCTCAGTGAGGGTCAAACTGCTGCAACGTAGTTGGTTTATCGCCAAACTTGAGCTTTATACAGAAATCTAGAAAGGTGGGGAAAAAGTTTAAGTTTCATAAAATTGTCTTTACCACAGAGTTTATTTTCTGCAACAATCCAAAGTCCAGAAAGTTAAGAACTGTGGTGCCAAAGTGCAAAACAAGAATAATTATATATAAGAATAAATCTCTCTGTTCATCTTGTGCAGGTTTTTTACGTTTCAGACAATTCGAGTGAAAGAATGGCAGTAAACATCATCTTTATTAGACCGCTCGGTGCTCAACATGTATATTTAGTCAGCGCTAAATGTGGAGGAGGAGGGTCGAGCTGTGAAAGGAGTGTGGAAGCGATGGGAGGTGTTGCTCTCACACACACACACACACACACAGATTAGCCTTAATGTGTGTGTTCTCATATCTGTGTCTGACGTCAGAGATGTTCGGGCTATTTGTCCAAACAGTGACAATATTACTAACTCCCACTGTTCTCCACCCAGCAGAGCGGTGATGGTGGTGGTGTTGGTGGTCGGGCAGATTATCTGTGGGAGTGTTTTTGTGTGTTTTGTGCGTTTATGTGGGAGAGCAAAGCGTTCTTCCAAAAAAAAAAGCTTGAGGTTCAAGCAGCAGGCTTTGATCGCTGAGTGAGGGTCCAGAACTGAAGGCCAATTCATATTCTGACGCTCTCTTGCCGTCTGCGTTTTTCTTTTCCTCTGCAGCGTCCGTCGCTTCAGATTTCACTCCATTTTTTTTTTTCTTTGCACGTCAATCAGAATGTTCCAGTTCGTGTTTTCACCCAACATCAAACATGAGGAACTCGTTTAATAATTGAGTAATTAATTGAGACACTTTTCTTTATTTCGGGGAACAATGTGAACTGTTTCTCCAGTGTGAAGAAATCAATGAAGCTACATTTAGAAGCTCCGATCGGTCCAAACACACTGACCGTGAAAGAACGACGGGACGCAGGCGTTTCTACGTCAGGAGAAAAATCTTTGACAATTGTGACATTCACAGTCTGTGAACCACCGACAGCCATGTGGACTGTCAATAAACTGTACGTGGGAATTATCTTCCTTGACTAAACAATCCATTCGGTTTGACAGGCCCGAGAAAAAGCTTCCAAAAATGGTTTCGTTCCAAACTTCGACCAACTCAAGTCATTCGGTCCAAGTGGTATTTCACTGCTTACGTACGAAGTGCTGATTATGTCACCGACCAGTTTCTGAAGGGAAGCTGTGACTCTGGACCAGCTTCACCGGTTAATGGAGCCAGAAGATCCAAACGCAAATGTCTTGAGTGGAGCCGAGCTGAGAACCAACAACAGTCAGGCACCACGGTTCTGGTTCTGCAAAACGTACAGCACACAAAAGGAACAGTCGAGCTCTTCAATCAGGATGCTCTAACTCGTGATCGTTTATATTAATTTGGCCTCCAGATCTGAGACCTCTGGAGACTTGGACTACACCTGAGCCACATTTCTGGTTGCTGACGACGGTCAGTGAACAGCTTTAGTACGAGACACAACAAACCAACCAGCCAACAGAAACTATAGAAACGGGCCTCTGTCTCATCAGATCAGACTCCATGTCGGCTGCTGGAGCTCAGTCGGAGCGTGAAACGATCAGACCGAGCAGGAGGAAGGTAGAACTTGCAGCTTTAACTCCAAATAGAGTCATGAAAGCAGTTTTGGATCGAGCTGTAACTGAGACTTCAAGCTCAGACCTGATTATGGAGCCTGTCGGGGGGGAAGAGCAGGGGCTTATTTGCATGCGGTCTCCCTGATGGTTAAAATTGTAATTATTAAAAAGTGAGAACGTTTTTTTTTTTTTTACGGCTGCACTCGGCATTTTTCTGCCTCCGTGTCACATTTGCGCTGCCAGAAACCCTCGACGCAGCAGAGTGCAGACGCCATCACTTTCTACGTGTCAGGAAGAGTTGAAATCCAAAGACATCATTAGAAGTAAGTCTCATAATCAGCGCACAGCAGAGAGAGAGAGAGAGAGAGAGGACGTGACAGTAACGTGGAGAAAACACAAGGCAGAGCGGGATGACAGCGAGCCCGCAGAACAAAGAATAAATGAGACAAGAGGAAGCGAGTGAGCGAGGATGGCAGCGAAGGTGAGAATTCAAATAAGGACACATCCATCTGCAAGTCGAGCCCTCCACCCCCCCCTCCATCACAGAAGCTCTCTTAGAGAACAGAGAGAAAGGAAAAGCAGTCACATGTTTTGTGAATGATGGAGAGGCTGCCATGATGCAATTTTAGCAATCACTTCCCACACAGCTGGGCCCTTTGTGCCGCCTGAACAGCCCTGCCTTCCTGTTCCACACACACACACACACACACACACACACACACACACACACACACACACACACACACACACAAACTCAGAGTGTGTGTGTGTGTGTGCAGTCCAACGTACATTTATTATCAAACTTTTTAACAAGTTAGTTGCTGACTCAGAGCTTGAACTGGTCGGTTATCTGAGCAGGCTGTAAAGATGTTTTTTCAGCCTGGATCAGACCAGCAGTCGTTGGAACTGGTACTGGTTCTGAGTGTCGACTCTTTGAGGGACACATCGCGGGTTTTTTGACCCGTCTCTAGACGTGGATGTTCTGTTCCATAGATCAGCACAACAGCTTCATGGATTACCAGCTGATTACTTTATTAATTTTCTTGTGTTCCTGCAGGAGTTTCACAAATGTTTCTAACCTAAACCTTCTGAGGGCTGCAGCTAACAGTTCGTCTCATTGTGGATTCATCTGCAGGTTATTTTCACGA
Source organism: Diplodus sargus (assembly GCA_903131615.1). Taxonomy (NCBI): domain Eukaryota; kingdom Metazoa; phylum Chordata; class Actinopteri; order Spariformes; family Sparidae; genus Diplodus; species Diplodus sargus. The sequence continues at coordinate 161,577 of CAEMYA010000225.1, read as the reverse complement.
TTTATTGAGTAATTGTTGCAAGAAAAATGACAATCAATCATCAGAGCAGTTGGCAGTTCACTGCTGTTGTAATGAAATCACTGCAGGTTGCGCATGTTTCTGCCCCGACAGGCTCAGGTTGTTGTTGTTACACTGTCTCTTTAAAGAAAAAGATAATTTTTTCGTTTAATCGGAAACAGTTTGTCAAACCCAACAGACTCCATTTTGGAGTAATTTTGTTTTTTCTTTCCGCTGTTCCAACAATCACCAACTAAACCCGAAATCCCAGAATCCCCCTCTCTCATGTCCGACCTGCTCTGGAGACCTGCAGCAACACACCTGGCAGCGGCCCCACTTCAATTAGCCGACTCATTTGGGACCAGCGGTGACTGAGATCAGGAATACTTTCACTTCAACGCCGACCTGCAGGCTGACTCACCTGCCGACACTCATGTGAGGCCGTGGCTCGCTTTCAATCTGCGTGCCTGAGAAAGAAGTGATGGCAAATGTGAGAAGATTCTGTGGCGTTTTCCTCCTGCTGCCTTCAACAGCTGCAGGCGTTTGTGTTTGTGAAGCTTTCTGTTAGAGTGCAGATATTTGAGAAACACACAACCTTCGATCTCTGTGGTCGACTGTGAAATGATCCACGACCGTGCAGAGACAGATTAATAATCAGGATTGAGTTTCTGTTTCTTCCAGACAGCTGTTGGTTTCAGTTAAACTTCATGAATTAATTTGCAGACAGTTCTGCAAACAGACGCTCCATCAACAAATAATACTACTGACATGTATATTTTCTATTCATACCGTGAGAATCCGGACTGTTTACAGCTGACGATTAATCGTTCTGCTCATTAAGCCGCCTGCAGAGTCAGTCTGCCATTCAGAGAAAATATTTGACCAACTTTAAATCCCGCCTGCCGACAACACCGACCATCTGGCACCAAGTGTGATTAAAACAAAGCATGACCAGGTTTTACAAACACCACACACACACACACACACTCCAGAATGTGTGTATAATAAGATCCAGACAAACAGCCAAATCTCCCATCTGGACATAAATTGCCTCGAAACGTCGACGTCCTGCAAATACCTTTTATCCTCAGAGAGACGTTGAGGGGACTGACGGCCGCAGAAACAGAACCGAGCCACAGTAAACACATCACGATGTAAAGGGAGCTTTAAGGGAGCTTGAGGGTGTCGGACTCGCAGCCCTTTTTAATCACAGTAACAGAACCTCGGACAATTCAGCAGGAAGAAGATCAGTTTCCAACGACTTCCTCTAAACTTAAATTGGAGAACTGAGGCTGCAAGAACACTTTGTATAAAGTGTAAACACGGGCCAATTAAAGCTGAGTCAGAACTTTAAATCCAAAGAAACAGTCCCAACAAAAAACCACAGGACTGTAGTGATGCATTCTGACGGCACTGGGTTTGTGTCAGGTCGCCGTCAGTCTGCAGGATATCAGCGCCAACATGACCCAATCCAACAACACGATAGACGTTACGCCTGTTTCACAGTGTGACAGCAGGAGATCCAGACGCCACAAGTTCTGACACAGCGATCATCTGGACACAGATGTCATGAAGGTTGATTTAAAGGTCGAGACACTCAACCTGAACCCAGGTCCATCATCTGGATCAGAATCAGCAGCGTTAGCCATCATTTCTAAACTTGGATTGGATCCAGAGTGCAGCTCTGATACTCCTGACGTGTGATCAAAATCCAGGAAAACGAGAACCTGCAGAACATTTTCCACCTGCGTTTGGAAAAAGCCTTTATACGTGAGCACGCCTTGTTATGGAAATGTGGACTAATGGAGGTGTCCATTAGAGAGGACACAGCTGGACACCTCCATTTTCATGTTTCTCAATTTTGTTATCTGGTGCCACATTTTGAATTTTTAAAACTCTTCTCACCTGGTCAAACAAAACCCCACAGCGCAGTGAAAGACTGATGCTGAGCAGCTTCCTGCAGCAGCGCTGCGCTCCGACGGGCCGCACCGCTGCAGAGATGGACGGAGAGGTGCTCCACAGTCCCATCAGAATCCAATTATTTCTGACATTTTTCTAAAACAATGTCAGAGGTTTGACTCAAAGTGAGTCGTCGCTGGAGAGTTTCCGGACGTCACTCACAAAGTCGTTCCCTTCTGCTGGAAAAAGCAAATTGTGCGATCAATCACACGAAAGGTGCGTGTCACTACATCGTTACTTTTTCTTTTTTTTTTTACCAGGTTGGAAAATAAAAGCACAGTCACTTCTGCTCCAGCAGGGAGATCTCCTCCGTTCAAGTTAACAGTCTTTTACAGTTCTGCATTATTGATGCTCTCAGATGGTAAAACTGGAGGTGAGGAGCTGAATGTAGGACAGCAGTGCATCCAGATGGTTGTGCGTCTCCTCCGGCGTCCAGACCTGGATTTTGGCTCTGCTGAATGGTTGGCAGAGCGTGTGTGTGTGTGTGTGTGTGTGTGTGTGTGTTATGGTTCTGCCTGTCAGATCTTTGAATACACACAAAGCAGCCACATTAAAATGGTTTATTGATGAAATATCTGTGGTGTGTGTGTGTTTGTGTGTGTTTGTGTGTGAGAGAACATTTATCAACACATGTAAGATCCTTGAGTGCTGATATGATACTCAACTATACAAAATCCATCCTTCTCACCATTTATCGTTCATTTGGAGTCACATCTGTGCACCCGTTTGTATTTTTCTGATTCTTTTGTGGCACCAGTAGTTTGAGGCTGGAGTGTCTGTCGAGCTGACAGTCTGCAGCTGGCAGCTCTTCATCTGATGCTTCGGTCGGATTATCGACTCTCAGAGCCGTCAGATGGCCGTCCTGCTCACACTGCACGACTTTCTGCCTGGTCATCAGGAGTCTCGCGGCTGTGGCGGGTTTTTTTTGCACACTACGTGACTGATGGGGTCGCACATTACCAGATCTCACAGAGACGCGACGTGAGAGCGACACGGTCCAAGTTGTTTACAGTGAGACGGAGGAGTGAGAGGATGATCAGGATGCAGCAGAGATTATCTCTGCACTGAAAACATGAAACTGTCTGCTCGTGATGAGCATGACAGTTACAGACACTTATAATGTGTTATTCTAAAATACAAATGCTTTATACATAAAGATGCATGATAAGGTGGGTTCAGAGAGCTGCAGGTGGCAGCAGAGTAGAGGGAGGCCTCTCATTGGATGTGGCTTGTTTTTGGCTCTACTCGTCTGCTCCAACCAAATATTTAACCTGCTAGATATCCAGCTGGGCGTCAGCGACACGTCTGTCTCAACACACAAGGGAACAAGTGCCGATCTGCCTCAGATCTGAGCTTTAAGTCGCCAATCAGCAGCCAGAGACTGGAGAGCTAAAATCCAGCAGCTCCTACTGACTTTTCAATCGCTTACTGCAATATTTAAAATGGATCGACTTACAATGAAAGAGGCAGTTACAGCTTGTCAATACATTGAATGTTTCAGAGAACAGACGGACGATAATTCTGCTCTACCGACTACTCAAAGCACATTCAGCCATTCACACACATTCATACAGATGGAAGAAGCTGCCATGCAGGTTTGCCGACCTGCTCATCAGGAACTAGTCGTAAACGCACTCGCACCCCAACTGAGGAGATATCAAGAGCAATTTGGGGTTCAGTATCTCGTCTCACGTCAAACCACAGACCTCAGGTGTTCGCTCTGGACAGAAAGAAAGATAAGAAACCAAAAATAACACGTAAATAAAATGAGCTAAGAGCTACATTTACAAAGTCAATCCCAGCAATAATACTTGAGTAAAAGTCTTATAGTATCTGGATTAAATCCATTTAATTATGGGAAGTAATTAAGCAATAAATGTGGTTAAAGAATCAGGTACAACTAAATTATACATATATTCACATGTACTGTTTTTATATCCAATAATTAGCAATAATTAGCATTATTCTGACGACCAGAGTCAAGATTTTATTTCATTTTTGTATCTGACTGCCAATAAAATAACTTTATTTTAATAAATGGAGAAAAAAAGGACAATATATTTATACACACACCACCGTAACATTGTGGAGTAAAGTATGTGTACGACCAGCAGAATAAAGCATGACGGTTGACTTCCGTATAACAACACTTGGGGTAAAACTTTAAAACATATTCCACTTTTTTGAAGCAATGGCAGGTAACCATAGCAACCGTACACAGGTGGGATTAAACAATCTGAGGTGTTCTGAAGAGTCAGCCGTCGGAACGCCGCTTCAGTTTGAGTCGCGGCGTTCTGTTCCCTCGTTAATCACGTTACGATCACAGGACAGCGTGTCGCCTGTCACCGCTCACCTCCATCACGCTTATTACAGCGCCGACACCAACACGGAGCGCTGCAGCCTGTCATGATATCCACCGTCTACTTTAACCGCTGCTGCGCGTTAAGCTCAGAAGCTCAGCGTCTGTTAAACCGCGGCTGGGAAACACGTTCCGACACCGTCGACGAGGATTGAGGGGTCGCGTGAGGTCAAAATGTTCCGACGCTGAAGAAGAAGCTCAAATCCAACCTGAAACCCAAATAATGAAACCCAAACACGAGACCTAAAGCTCAGTCTGGAGCCTTCGGGATCAGATTGCATACCACAACTCGAACCCGTTCCCCCTTTGACCTTGACATCACACGTAATTAACAGGATGAAGACTAAACTTTCTGACTTACTGATTTAAGTGGATGGATGAGCGATTCCACTCCAGCTTCTTTTCTACTTTGCCTACAGATAGAAAACTTTCTGTAAAGCAGAAGAACTCCTTGTGAAAAAAAAGAAGATCTCATTATCACGCTGGGCCGGACGAACCTGAGGGGGGCAACAACGAGCCCGACTGCTCCCAGTGAAGGGAACAACATTGATCATCTAATTACAAAGCAATTTTCTGCTGAGGAAGGTCTGGACACCTGAAAACTATTCAGGAGTGATGCGAGGAATGCGACAAAGCGCTGCAGGCATCGACCCGGCAGCCGAAGTCCCCAGATCCCTGAACGTTTGAGCATTCAGGAGGCATATCGGACCCGTCAGAGCCTGGACCTCTGGGGATGTCCGGTGCTGTTTGGCACCAGAGCGTTAGTGGTGAATCCTTTGAGTCCTGTTGGTTTAGAGGTGAAGCCTCCATGAAACAGACGTATTCCGGTACGCTGCACAGGTGTTGGTCAGATCTGGGGACTTTGGAGACCAGGTGGACGCCTTGAGGTCGTTTGCACATTTTTGGGTCGCTGCTGATCAGTTTTTGCAGCTCTGCACAGGACAGAATGACAGGACGGCTCCTGCAAACACTGCTGGTGTTTTATGTGTAGTTTTATGTGCACACATGTCGGAGGTTTGCTCAAAATCTAGAAAACGTTTAATTTTTTTCTAATTTAATCATCCAGTGTCACCTTCAGTGACTTCTGTCTGTCTGTGATGATCAGCTAATAGAGCAGCTGAGTCCACGTGGAGGTCCGTCAGCCGGAACCTGATTTGAACTTCAGGTAGCCGGATTCAGTTGAACTCAATCGACTTCAGCGCTTGAAGGCAGGAGACGCAGAGCGCCTCCGTCACTTCCCATTTTCCCCCTGGCTTCACCACCCGCCCCCCTCTCTCCCCCAGAAAAAGCCTCCCTGTCACTCCATCCAATATTCACCACAAGTGCACATACGCTCTCTACTTTAAGTGCGCGTATCGAGCTTGTTCCTGCAGCTTTTAGTGGCCCAGCTGAAATGAAACGCGGTCACGGGAGGTCAGAAACATGTCAGTGAAAAGTCGGCAGATTGCCGTCAGAATGGAACATAAGTCCCTGAAGATTTGAGGATTAGATGTGAACAGGCTCAATGTGAAAACCTTCGTCGGACAAACGTTATTGTCCTGGTGGAATTATGAAAAGGTCAGATGTGTCTTTGTACTGTCGGCGTACTGAACATTCAGAGGACACGGAGCTCACAGTCCACTCAAAGAAAAGACGTATGACGAGGCTGTATTGATAAATGCAGCAGTCTCGAGGTAATCAGGTTATAAAACAGAACATAGAAACGTTTTTAAGAGTCTTTATGAAAGTTAATAATGAAAAACTGAGCAGAAAGTCTGAAGTGGCACGAACTGAATTCATTAAGCTGCAGACGTTTGGTTTTTATTACGTCCATCAAAGAATTCAGATGGAAAGAAATGATGATTGTTATTCCAGAGTTCGTCACCTGCCTGCAAACATTAACGTGGGTGTTTTAACTGTATATATGAGACATTTCATTCTGTGACTCATTCAGTTCAGACTCGATGTGATAACCTGTATTTGTTTGTATCTTTGACGTCTTTCTCCAAATGATTGTGTTTAAACGTTTGATCACAAGGTTTTCATTTAGATACGGATCAATCTCCAGCGTTTACGATGTGTTGACGTGTTACGTTGATGATGAAGGTGCTACGATTTCGTATTTCTCAGGCTGCTGGTGCTCTGACTCAGTGTGGAGGTGGAACAGAGGAAATTGGAAAATGGAAATTAGCTGTAAATGTTGGGTAATTCAGATTATCTGTGAACGAATCATGTAACCCTCCGGAGTCCATCTGTTCTTCACTGAATACACTGAATATGTTGAATTTACAGCATGTACACAGTTCAGTTTGACTTTCAATATGAGCATTTTTCTATATATTCAAACCCATTTTCTAGCTTTAATGTGTCTTTTTCAACTGTGTCAGTGATTTGTTTGTTACAGAGGAAAGAATCCACCTGCAGACAACTGAAACGTGAACTGAGTGAAGTGATCCATCGAGCCCAAATGAACTGTTGTCACGGTTTCTCCACTTCAGGTCTTCAGGTGAATGCTCAGACTGCTGGGATACTCAGATATTTGTGTGCTGCTGATAAAACACACACAAATGAATCCAGATACAGATCTGACCTCCTCTCTTACTGAGTCAGCCTGGAAGAATGTTGCAGCGGAGGCTCAAAAACATAAAACAAGGTTCAGTTTCAGCATCAAAACCGTTTTCCCCTCAGTCAGAACCGAGACCAGCCCGTCCTGAGGTTCTGCCTGCAGACCCGCCTGTCCACAAGAGGACACCGTGTCGGTGGACTGACTGAAGGTGCAGTATCAATTTTTATTTAACCAATCGTTAAGAAAAAGATATCACAAAAGTGAAATTTCATGGCGAAAAAAGTGTTTTTCTCTGAAAAAAATTCATTTGATTTTTTTTCACTCTGCTCGATATTATAAAAACAAATTTACTCGATTACATGTTCAAAATAAAAAAATTCAGAGGAACATTGTTTTCATGAGATTCATTTTTCTCTAAAACTAAAACTAAAACTTAAAAAAACAGTTTTTGTGAAAAAAAAAATTATAATAATTCTGTGTGATTCTGAGTGAACAGAAACATTTACTAGGTTTCACACAAAGAAATAAACAATTAATAAAAATGTCAACAGCACATTTTTTTCCCTCATGAAAAAAAACCAAACCCACAAGCATTTTTTTTTTACACGTTTTGTCAGTAGAAAAAAAAAAACCAAATGGTTTCACATTCAAATTAGGTTTTTTTTTGAAGAATTTTTTAAAAATTAAATCTTCATGCCATTTTTTTTCATTTTAATTATTTTTCCATGAGTGAAAACATGTGACCATCCTCACCAGCTGCACATAGAAGCCTGGAAATAAAGTGAATAGAAGAATTAATAACAACGGTTTCCAACCTCCTCCTCAGACACATACAACTGTTTTTTTCCAGTATTCTTGTGTATTTCTTTGGTCCTCCTCTGGGTTACGACTGTGATTCAAAGGAAGTAATTACGGTCGTGTTGCATAACCTGCTGTCACATCCTGTGTTTGGAGCACAACTCCCCTGGAAGAACATGAATGCTTTTCATCTTCTCAGTTTTTCAATTTGTAGAACTTAGAAAATGGATCACCAGAAGAAAAAGAGGTCTCACTCGCCCATCAGGCCTTCAGTGAATGAGACATAAAAAGGCTCTGAGAGCAGTTAGAGCGACGAGCTGGTCGGTGCTGGAGGGAGGAACGGTACCGGCAGAAACAGCCACAGTGAGCTGTGGATGTCAGAAGACATCAGGGACGTCTGCTCTGCACAGCAACATGTCACTAACACCTTCTGACTGTAAACGGTGCAGAACAGCGGACCTGAACAGAAGCCGCCCGCCTGTTAAAGTCCTGACAGACATGTTGAGGTTGAGCTCTCTGCCACCAGAACAATCATCTGCATCCAAAATGCCACTCGCAGATTTCTTGCTGCAAGCGTTTGACATGCCTGTCTCTACCCACAATGCCTCAGGGCGGCCATACTGTCGTTTCACTCCGCATGACCTCCATTACATCAGCTTTCATCCGCGAGCTGTGTCCATCATCCTCGAGGGAGCCGAAGGGAACGACGGAGAGGAGAAACGCTGACGACCGGTGAGCTGCTGGAGCGGACGCACACAAATCACTCATGCGAGTCTGAAGCTGTAAAACGGTAAAATTAACCTCAGGTGTGATTTCTGAAACGTCACTGATTTAATCTTATTTCATGAATTTACCCGACTCCTGAACAGAACAAGAAAGAAAACATTTATGGTGATTTTACGCTGCATGTTCAGCTGCTCATTTTCCTGATTACTGAGGCTGTATTTTGACATTTCATGTGAGGAAATGAGGTTGAGACGTTGTGACCGACGGCCTGCTCTGCTCCCGACAGACTCATGCTTGGTTTGTTATCGACAGACAGAGATTGCACGTTAAAAAATCCAATATCAGAATGTTTTCATTCATCTCATTTTATGGTGACGCTGCAGGAAAAAGCTCTGAGAACTCAGAACTGTTTCACTGCTGTGTGATTTTTTCCCTGTGTGGTGATCTTGACCCTTGAATCTTTTCCTCGCGGTGCTTTATCAGCTGCTGTTGTGTCACCTGGCCACTTCAACTCACTTGTCTCAACAGATTTCATCAGCAGAGTCGCTGAATGCAGAACGTGACTCACGCTCCCCCTCCTCCGTTTCCACTCCACGCTGTGTGATGTAATGAGGCGTAAAATATCTTTAAGTGTGATTTTCCTCTCCACAAGGTCAAGCTCTGTGCTTATTTCTGTGTGTTTTTTTACACCTTTATTTCCTCGGGGACGTGGTGCTATTTTCATACAACATCCAACTTCACAATGAAAAAAAGAAAATGTGTGCTTTAACGTCTGTTCATCTCTTAAGCAGCTCCATGGAAGTAATTCAGGGTTCTGAACACGCTCGCCCAAACTCTCCCTTTGGAAAGATAAATGTTAATGTTATTCAGCGCGCTCAATCACTGCAATTTCAGCTGATCTCTGACCCTGATCTGTGCTTCTGTTCTTCATGTCTCTGACCTTGAGTAGTAGAAGCCTGCTGGTGTGAATTAAAAGGTGTCAAACGCAGGTTCAAGTGCATTAGTGGGTGAGAAAGCGTCTTTTTCCACTTAAAGTACATCACACTGCGAAGGTGTCAGATCCGCACGGAATAAATCTATATTACCTCTTCGCCTAAAGCGGAGCGCGGCCATCTGTTCATCGCTGCAGCGCACATACAAGGTGCCGGTCCGCCCTGACATCATCATCATCATCATCATCATGATGAGCCTGGAGCCGATGGGAAGCAGAAACGAGGATGAACCACACAGTGTCGTTGAGATCGAACAGATAAATATTAACAAATATACAGCACGTTTTCTTTTTTCTCCTATGAATTATTCACCAGAAAATGGTTGAAAAGAAGATAAAAGTCTTTTCTTAAGCTACCAGGTGATGATGGCGCCTGAAATTCATGCAGTAGATTTTCCAACACAGAGACCACAGAGTGCTGCGTCCACGCCGCCGGCAGCCAGCAGCCTTTGACCCGATGAGTCAAAGGGGAAAATGGTTTTCTTTTCACAGAATCGAATGTTTTTGTTTGCTGAATCTAATCTGTGGAATTAAAGCAACATTTCTCGTTATCTAAAACCCAAAGCTGGAACATTTGCAACGATCGGAGAACAAAGAATATTTGGTATTTCAGACAGTCGAAGGACAAATGATTGATCCATGAAGTTTACACATTGATCTGCAGATTCGTTGAGCGCTGACTCGGTTTCAGGAGTTTAACAAAAGATCTCTGGAGTGTTTTGGTGCTAGAAGCTGCAGTCAGTGACAATTAATTAAGATGTTTGAGACGCTGGAATGCCGAAGCTGAAGAAAACATATTCGAGCTCCATTTATCCAGGTTAGCTGCTCTGAGACCACATATTTATTTTTCCGATTGGAGAGCAGCTGCAAACAGCATCAGCAGCATATTTAATTACATCAGCAATGACAAACATTACAGCTAAAGTCACAGACAGAGGAGAGAACTGCAACTATGACTCAGTCTAACAATCATCATATTATACTTTTTAATATGATTCAGTCTTAAAACTTTTCTGTTCTGTTCAATTCGGCAGTATTTGCACATTTTTGCACATCCAGTAAAGAAATGAATTACAATAATAAAGAGACATCGTCTGTCAGACAGTTTCCGCTCGGATGATCACCGGCTGACAGAAATCAGAAAGCTCAGTGTGTTGAGCAGATAATAACTGAGGTACTGATCCATTAAAAACTCAATCAGGACCTGCAGTGATGGACCCAGACCAGTTCTGTCAGAGCTGTCTCTGGATCTGGTCACCTGGTGAAGGTGGCTCCAGAACTATAGGGGGCAACATCACCAACAGCTGCTGCTCACATCACTCTTCACTGTAGATATCTTTGGCTAGCCACTGTTAGCTGTAAGGCTAACTGAGCTAAATAGCTGTGGTGGTGGTTCTTCTGGACCGACTGGAGTCGCCTGGCTCAGGGGCAGCAAGGCTCAGCTCAGCCACCTCCCAGTGAACAGGACGGGACATCAGACCGGGACACGAGGATTCATTCTTGACTGAACCGGACTAGACCACAGCCTGACTGTGGAAAGACAAACCAAGACTGTCTGGGTGAGTTTCATTTCATTCATGTCGAGTTTGACTTGGGTTTGATTTTTAAACTTGTCGTAGTTTAGTAAAAGAGAGAAGCTTGAATTCAAAAGTGTACTGTTGGTACTGGTGTCACAGGACAGGACTTGGACTGGTATAACAGGACTTTGTGTCATTAGCTCATTTTTTAAACTCATATCTTTATGTGAAGACAGGCGTCAGACAGGATGTCTCACTCTGAATGTTCCTGCTCCTCCTCACATTGACTGGATCATGATGGAAACAAACCGCTGAGGACGGATCAGAGACGAGGAGAACAACAAACTACACAACGAACATCTGGAGGAGAGACGACTTAATCTACATGGACCCTTGGAAAGAAACCCACTGACTCCCAAATCTGAAGGAGGAAGCGGAGTTGCGTTGCAGCAAACCTGCCAACATCATCAGCCAGCAAGCCCTGACATGGAGACCGAGGAAGACGCTGGAACAGCTGGAGAAGAGGTGGAAATGTCAGCGAGTGGACTCGACAGGGGAGATCTGTAAAGAACCGCCAACTACCGAGAGAGCTGGAGCTCCTCGCTCCCCCGAGGAGCTCCAGCTCTCTCAGTAGTCGGCAAATAAGTAATTAAGCTAAACTCGTGGGTGTTGACATAAAAATGAAAAATGTGTAGCTGCTCTAAAGGTCGATTTAACCTCCTGCACATAAAGGATTAACATCTGTTTAACGTAAATCAAATGGTTGGACACAACAGGACTTTAGTTTGTTTTGGTTTAGTTGTAAGATTTTCTGTCATTTTTATAAACGTAATAATAATAATAACTTTATTTTAATGATTCACTGATTAAAAGCTGATGCAGTAACCAAACACGCAACAATCTTTAGTTGTAAAGAAGTGAAGAGCACTGAGTAAAAAGGTTAATTTCCTGGTGTTTCTTTGCGTTTTGTGAAATAAATGAGAAGATAGTTGTTTGGCTGGCGTCGCGGCGGAGCTGCTGTCGGTGTTAAAGCTCCTTCCTGCTCTGGTTCTTCCTCGTCGAGCCTCGTTTCATGAAGCAGATATTTCTCATTTCCTCTCCGTTCCGCTCGGCTGCGGCTGATGTGTCCGATGACTGTTGATGCACGTTTAATCACATACGTACATTTTATTCTTAATAGCTTGGTGCCAAACATGTTCTTTAGTGTGTTTATAAGGTCGCTGTTTTGCTCTTCTCTTATTTATCTCCTCTGATTCATCCCATCACTACCTGCTGCTGCAGCTGGAGCCACTTTCCCTTCAGGGACGACAACAACTAATCTAGTCTATTGATATTTTCCAGTAGCTTCATCTCTTATAATCCTAACAAACTGCTCCGAGCTCTCTTACAGGGTCTTCAGTTTGTCGCTCCCTGAGGCCTCGGGATTTACAGATGAGTGTGTGTTTGTGTGCGCGTCCTTATCAGGCCGTCTTTGTATAAATCATTCCTATTTGTGGTCCGTGCCCTTGAAGGAAAGGCCACGCTCCAGATGCATTATTAAGATTATTTCCAAGCTGCTCAATACAGCGGAGAGAGTTTAAGATCCATCAGTGTTCTTCTGGTAAACTGGTGGTGGAGGCAGTCGGCTGGGTGCAGAGCGACCTCCACACACTCGGTCACAGCTGGATCCTGTCCTGGCTCGCGTGTCCTTGAGCAAGACAACGACCCGGCAGAGATGACGTATGATTACACCCACAAAGTCAGTTCTGAGGCAAAACGTACAATACATCTCCAGTCACACTGTAAGAATGGCTCTGTCTGCGCCTGCTGCTGGATTTACGGCTTAAAACTGTTGGGAAACATAATGCGGCAGGAATACGTCACGCGGGTGACAACAGGCCTTCAGTGTTTGAGTTAAAACTCCTCTTTGCCCCATTTTCTTCCTCTTTCTGTCTGTCTTTTAAGGTCAGCCACTAATAGATGGAGGGAGTGTGCAGTGAACAAGTAATTTAAGGCTTTCATTTTCAAGTTACTCCTTTCATTTCTTCTGCACCCGAGCCGGCAGAATTTATCTCAGCACAGATGATTGGAAACATTTGCAGGATCACATTCTGCATTTTGCGCAGCGGCGCTGACACGCTCAGGATTACAAAGCTCCACTCGCAGTGGATTTACACAGTAGCGTGAATGTTAAAAGTGCATTTGAAAAGAGGCACCTGGGATCAAAGTGGCCACCAAATGCCAGATTTTATGTTAATCTAAATTCACAAGACAACATCGCTAACCTTGAAAGAGCTTTGTAACGGTGGAGGAGGGATGTGGGGGCCGCGTGGAGGGCAGGATCTGTGCAGCCCGCGGGGAAGCAGCTGTAATGAAATCCAGACTGAAGACAGAGCTGAACTCAGGAGGAAGGTTACATCCATCTGTCTGTGCAGCACGGTTTTAATAAAGGTGTAGAAAACTTCCCCGGCATCTCTTCAAACATCTGAACTTTAACTAGAGCCTGATGATACAAAGTGTGTAATGAGTTACACCCACATCACACAATCCTTCCTTTGACTGCCCATAAAATGATCAATTTTCTGTTAATCAACCTTGTGTCTGAGAAATCAGACGTCATTTTCAATTTATTTCAAAAGCCACATGCTTTATTTGAATCTTTACAAGGTAGTTTGTACAAGGTGGGAGTAACTGAATGTATTAGATGGCATTTTAAAAAGGATCTCCTGAAAGTATCACACAGTAGCAAACAGTTTGTGGAATGATAACTTCCTCATTCCAAAATGACCTTGACAACTGATTCAGCTAACTGGCTTACAGAGAGCAGCCGTCAGTCCTTCTATCTTATTTATTGGAGCAAAAATTGCCGATTTCACCCCGAGCTGCACACGAGGAACAACCAGCGTATTTATTTTGAGTGCTCGTCTGGCTGCCGCTCCGTTCGTCTGTTCCAAAGGTGGAAAACAATCAGAGCGGATGTTTCATTTAGACGTTGCTCTTCAGGGTTTCAGAGGATGATATAAAAGTCATTCAGTCTGATTTCTCTCGGGGGGGAAATGGTTTGAGCTGGAATGGGAGAGAGTCGCAGGGATTCGTGCCGTCCTCACTGTGGCGGCGTTACGTCTGAGGGCCTCGGGTGTCTTCAGAGGGCAGCTGGCTGCTGCAGCACCGTCGCTCTTCACACTTTTGGATATTGAAGGCAGCAGGACAACAATTCTGTGTGCCACACGCTGCATGATGATATCCACGGCAAAAGGAGATTATTTGTTTTTTCCCCCCATAGTTTTGACACTCCAGTAACTTTGCACACTTTTTAAAAGAAGCTCTTATTCCTCGATGTCCTCCGTCTGACATATATAAACACCGAGTTGAATTTGTAATGACAAATGGGAGTCTGCAGGAGCTGAAGAGAGACCAGATATGGGACTAAATCTACTGTTTTTTTTGTTTTGTTGTGCTGATAAAGCCGAGTTATTACACCGCTAACATCTACTCTCTGCTGCTACAACAGCAATTACAGAGACTGTGGGACGCTGGTCCTCCCGTCCACGGGAAGGAATTTAATTGTCCCTCATTCTTAAAGCTTCTGTGTTTACTGAAGATACACAATCATTGTCCTCTCTGGACTCATTAGCTGTGACTGTCTTTTGTTTTGCTTCAGAATTAAAGAACAGAAATCTCCAAGCAGCCATCGTGAAAGCACGACGAGGAAGCGACTGAATTTAATCACAAAGACGCATAAAACACAGAGGACAGCGTTAGCTGGCTGTTAGCCACCCCAGGACAGCCATTTGTTCTTGGACTCCTTTATTGATTTATTTATTTATTTATTGACAAGCGAGCCTCTGTGCATGTGAATGTAGCGACAGCACAGTTCCCATTATGCTCAGCGCCCCCCACAGATCACATGCGACAGCTCTGGTAAATGCCCAGAGATGTTTTAACCCAGTAAACAAGCCGCCGCTGCACCCCTGGGTCTCTCAGAAAATAAAGGCATTAAAACTCCATTGTGACAAAAAGGTCCCTCGACATGGATGACAAGTTTCAGCCAGAATAAAATGTCAACGCTTTCCTGCAAAGCCAGAGACATTATATCTGTGACATACTCACATTTCCTGCCAGGCCGGCTGCTGAGCGGCGAGAGGAGCGGCAACAGTTTAACACTTTTAAATCTGAACCTAAAGAAACATCTCTGTGGTTCATATAAAACGCACATTGCCAACATTAATTCTGCTGATTGGGTCTCAAGCTGTGCCCACTAACACATTTAGAAATATGTTGCATCTTGCTTTCACAACAGATACCTCACTAGTGGGATCAAGACCCCAGTGTGTGGTGGCGCTCACTGATTTTCTCCGCAGGTGCCGGCAGAATCAGCACATGATGAAACGTTCCTGTAGCTGCTTTACGGAGACAACTCGACGCACGCTACACGAGAAGAGATGAAGCCCTGATTCTGCTGTGTAGGTTAGAAAAAGCACCTCTTCCAGCACTAACACCCTGCAGAAGCGTTTATTAAGAGGAGAGGTTTGGGCTGCTGCCAGCTGGCCCTGCTCAGCCTTCTGTTCTCACCACCACCACAATGATGCAATCACCGTATTACTGTATAAAGATGGGCTTTTGAACCAACCGGGCAATGAGTCATTAGAAACAGACACGTCCTCTGGCCTGCCAGAAGATGTGATATTGGCCTGCTGCTATTGTACGTGCATGTGTGTGGGTACGAATACTGCAGCTGCCTGGATTAATAAAGTCTATTTTGGCCAGAGCGCTGCGTCTAATGAAAAGGTTTGAAGCTCCCCCATTTATCCAGCTTAATGTTCACTATATTCCACTTCACAGTGTAAATCCAGGCCGTTTGCCGCCATACAAATGGCCGTTAACGCCGAGATGACTTTTCAAACCCATGAACCCTCTTCAGCTATATCAGAGTAAAATAGCACTTTCGGTGCGGAAAGAGACACGCCGAGGAAAAAAGTTCTGAAGAAATTGCTTTTTCTCACCTCTCGGCTGACCTGTAACTTTAGAGTAATAGCTGTGGGTTTGGAAGAGGTTCAAGAGTGGAAGGATGAGGACACAGAAACACAGAGATGGAGGAGGCACTGAAGATGTTTTGGGAACTCGGGGATCATTTATATCAAAGTGCACTTTTATCTTCAAGAACGAAAAAGGCCATTAATGAGAAAACCCTCGACTCAAGTGAGGCACCACGACGGTAATCAACAGACAATGAAGCCACACTGCAAATTAAGACTTTAGGTGTGAAACCACTCGACGTTTTCAAGGAGACCAAAGTAGAATTTCCAGCCGTTTTGTTGGTGACATAAACAGGTATTTTAATCAGAAACATGTCTTTGTGCCTGAACTTAACACGAGATACATTTTAAAATTCGACATAAATTAAAGCTTCAACGTGTCCCTGTGTGCATTTCCAACATGTATCTGATTGCGATGCAGAGTCGTGTTCCTGAGCTGGCAGGTTGACAGATTGTTAATTAGCAGAGTTGAAGCACTGCTTTTGAAATCCCTCTCAGGATTTGAATTTCACATAGTCGTCCCCTCCAAAGCCAATATCAGATCTACACCCCTGGTTAGAAAAGCTACATTTAGCAGAACACAACAGAGACTTAATGACATTTTCCTGATTTGAGACTCTCTGTAGGAGATGGTGACCAGAACTGTCTTTGCCACATTCAAAAGCACACGACAGACTCCCCAAACACAAGAAACAGATCCCACTGTTTGTCAGTGTGCCGTCCAAAATGGCTGAACATTTGAACATCTCCTACTGGGACAGCGTGTTGGCAGGAAGGTGGTTCTGCTCTGCCCATCCAGACGGTTACAAAAATGAATCATGCCGATTTTGTTTTATTTTTCCACTGCTATGATGATTTATGCACACAAACATAATTAGGGAAAGACGATTAACATGAACTACTGGTAGGCGACAGGATGCAAACTCTGGTTTATGTTGTCCAAATGTTTTATTCCACTGATGAACATGTTTTATACCAATATTCTAACATAGGAGATACATGTAGGAGCCATATTTCACAACACAAACAATATCTTTTAAGTCCAGCTTTAAACGAGTCAGCAGAGCCAAATTACTTCATTTAGTCATTCAGATCATGTTTTCCCATTCAGGGCGAATAACTTCATTATTCTGGCCCGTTCTGGAACTCCTGCATGGGTTCTGGCACGACTTCAGGTTCCTCGCAGTAATTAAAAAGGAGCTTTAACTGCGACTCAGCAGGGAAAACAAACACAACCCCAGGCATCATTTCAAATTAAGGGATATTAAGTGAAATGTGTTTTATCCTGATGCTCGCAGTCAGAGACTACTGCAGTCTCTCACATCCTTCACAGCCGCACAGTCTCATTCTGTTTAAAGCACCTTTTGTTCAGAGATTTGCCACCGCAGTGATGAATGTAATACATCGCTGTCGCTGAGGACAATGGTGAGTTTTTTCCTTCCATGTTGCAACTTTCTAAAAAGTTACAGACAAATTAGACAGAAACAGCTCGACACCACGAAGATTACACAAGATAAATACCGACCACTGACTTTTACTGGACCGCAGCATAAGAATGTGTAATTTATTCATGGTATTAAGAATAAAAGTGAATAAATAAGTTCATAGTTTGATAAATAGCATTGAAGGTTAAAATGTTAAGATTCATTAACCAGCAATGACATTATAGTACTGCTCTATAAGAAAAATGAAAGTTGGATAATGTTCAAGGTTTTCTGAATAAAGCTGTTGTGTAATAAAATATGTTAAAATGCTTTGAATACGCCTGTAAGGATAGAAACAGAAAGGGTTGCACAAATGTTTTGTGAGTTTGTGAATGAGCCAATCACAGTCGAGGTTAAAGGGGCCAGGAAGTGAGTGAGTGGACGGGTAGAGCGAGGAAGAAAGCGTAACGCGAACCTGTTAGCTCCTGTCTACCCTGTTTTAGTGAAAGTGTTTAACCAGGACTCTTATAGAAACTTTAATGGTGATAGAGTTCTGTCAGTGTGAGTGGACGACTCAGTACAAGAAGACAGAATTAAGTTAAAGTTAGCTGCTAACTTAGGGTTGCCAACTTGGCCCGGATAAAATCTGAGGTATTTATATCAAGATTGTTTGTTAATGTTTTAAAAATGTACTAATGGCTGATATAAACAAACAAATCTCAATGTTGGTATTGGCCTCAAAAGTCCAGTTCTGGTCGTTTGACTTTATCCTAGTTCACAGGACGGCACCCTCGGTCCAACACCTCCATGACAACAACATCTAGGACTTATGACTCCATCAGCAGAGCAGCAGGAAAGATGCAGCTCCCAGTACAGTGGAGGTGAGAACGGCCGACAGTCAGAGAACTGTTTACCTGGAGAGAGGAGGAAATACTTCAGTATAACATTTTATAATTCCTCATTTTATTACACATTAAAACATCAAAAAATTATACATTCATTATAATCATATAGAAAGCTTTTCAATTTAATCTCACAATTTACCTGAACACTAACAGTTAAATGAGACCTCTTCAGCGTCTGTTCAGAGTTATTTCAGAAACATTTGAGGCAAAAACAAATCTCACTGACATGAGAGGGAGGCTGGCTCCATTTTAACCCGCACATATGTAGAACATACTGGACTTAGACAACATGAAGTAGTTACTATGTGGAGCTAGCTGATTTATGAAGGAACATCACCTGGGCTGATTACCTGAGATCTGTAAGCAATAACTGATCTGTACAGCTCCCACACAGACATGAATACACCTGTACTGAGCAGGTAACTGGACACATAAAGCAGCTTAATTCAAAACAGTTCACTGACCGTGTGTGTCCTCAGAGAAGACCAGAGTAAAGATCCCTCAGCGATTAATATACATTTAAAATTTTGGAGGGAAATGCACTGACTTGACGCGGGAAACGAGCGAGACCGCCCGTTTTGGCGCGAACCACCTGGATTTGTCGGAAAATCTGTGGGCGGGACTTATTTAGCGTGGTTTACTCATGCAACCAGAGAATCATTTGACAGGGAGAAGCTGTTTAGCTCAGTTGATAGAGTAGGAATCTTGTATACAGAGACTATAGGTTTGAGTCCAGGAGTGGGTCCTTTACTACATACCATTTCCTGTAAACTCTGCCTGTCTTCACAATAAAAGCTTAAAGAAATATTTGTTGTGCCAACTCAGATAAACAATTTTAAGTAGGATAACACAGCCAACTTACTTTATTGAAATTTCATTTCTCTGGTCTTCATTTGTTATAATTCCAATACTAAAGGAATTAGACTTTAGACTTGTATTCACTTGTGACAGTAGTACAGACATTAAACTAGCAGACTTAAAAAATGCTAAAAAATATTAAGATAAGAGAAAGAAAGATGCAATATGGAAAGGACTATACGCTATGTGCATTATATACAGGAGGTATGTGCATGATATACATTGAGATAAAATTTAAAACTATTGCCTTGTTGAATGCTGGATGCATAAATAAATACAATACAATGTAATCAAGTTACATGACTTTAATATTGTAATCAGGTAAATTCAGGTAATTATGACACCTCAGCTCTAGTGTTATTGATTTCTGTTCTGTACTTTTACCATAAAATTAATTAAATAAATGTGAATGATGACTTTATGGGGGTGATGTCACAGAAAGGGGCGGGGCACTTGTACATATTATGTATATAGGAATCTGTTGCTTACCTTTTTATTATATTGCTTATTTTATTATTATCATTATTCATTGTTAAATTGAACTGTCCTCAGGCTGCTGTGACACACAGATATCCCTGTTTGCAGGACCAATAAAGGAGTTCTGGTTCTGATTCTGAGTCAATAACGAGCCATGAGAATTGCAAGAGGAGGTCAGTGACGTAATATTCTCATCGGCCCCTGACGGCCCCTGTATGTCTCTGAGGTGGTAGCTGGCTGCAGTGGTGACAGGAGGACCTGATTGTGGTTATTGGGAGCACCTGGGCTCGGTGCTCCACAGGATATAAAAGGCCCAGCTTCTTGCCTGCCTCTCTCTCTCTCAGACCCTGACCACGTTTGTACCTTTTTGGTTTTGTTAACTTCTGTTTACTTTACCGCACAACACCCATCACACCACCATATCCATGCACCCACATGGACACGACTGATAATACTGATTGAAACACATCCCATTCCTTATTTTTGAGTTACAATAAAACATGGACTGGCCTGTTGTCCTTTTCCCTTTGTTTGTCGTGGCCTATAGCCAAGTTTGTGACAGCCATAAATAAGAAAATGTTTCTAATATTTTATCACACTATGTTTGTCTTGGGACCGGCACATTGTTCTGGCATGAGATTGGCCTAAATTGTACTAACAAAGTAAAGTGCATTGACCCTAATGTCCAGTAGGTGGCGCCTGCTTGGTACAGTCCCTCCAGGTTTGACATCTCCCATCTCCCGTTGTCTGAGAGAACATCTGCATGCATCATCAGTACCACAATGACCGGATGACTGCAGAAAATAAGAGCAACTGTGTGACAGCTACTATGGTTACAACCCCGGGTTACATGCTGCTGTAGCATCAGCTTTCATCAGCGCAACCGTCAGTCAAAGTTTCGCTCAGTCAGGATTGTAAAGAGTATGTGGTTGTTTTCACGCTGGTGGCTTGCATTTGCCCCATCTCCTTCCTCGTCCATCGTCTCTCCTCCCATTTCAAGTGAAGAAGCTTCTTTGAGCATTGGATGGACCTCATCATGTGATTGGATGTATGACGTAGACTATAAACATTTTGTATGGGAACCTTTCTGGACCACAGAAAAGGAAAACAAATTATTTTACATTTTCCCCCCAAGAACGGGACAAATTCTGTCGCGGGAGAGATTTATATTTTCCCAGGACAGCTGATGAAAAAAGAGGATGATTCTGGGAAAAATGGGACGCATGGAAACTCTATGCTAAATGAGTGGCTATCAGTGCTTTTGCTAACAAGCTTGCGACCAGCGAACTCGACCGTTAAAGCCTGTGCGGAACCACGAGATCCGACGGAACCGGAGAGCATTGCTGTGTGGTGGATTTTGTCAAGACTGTCATCTATGTGGATCTTCACGTCATCTCTGCTTCTGCCACCTTGGGTCCTTGAGGCTACATTAATTGAGAAAAAAGATACTGTTATTTTGTTTTTGCCTTCATGGTGAAGCAGCCATTTTGTTTCAGTCTACAACGCATATGACCTTTGAGGTTTTGAATGTTTATGTGGATGCTTTTGTTATTGAGAGTTGAAAAGGATAAGAATTCATGCGTAAATAGTGATTTATAAAGGGGGAAAAAAGTATTGCATTTAAAGGTAAATGAGTACACAAATATAAGTTAATACTGATAGATCTAACAGTGAAATGCTAAGCTAACTCCAGATATTTTAAAGAACCCAGGCGATCCACCTCTCACTATAGCCAACAGACTAGAGAGGCGCTACAAGTATCATGTTGGGCTCAGTCCCATTTCCAATTTTGACAACTACCCCCTCATTTTACACATCAAAATGTTGTACTGTCACACACAAATTGGTAATAACAATATAACTTTAGCAAGCTAGCACCGGGCGAGACGTCAGCAAACCAGTGGCAATAGTTTTGTGCAAGACCAAGCTTATAAAACATCGCATTGTTCTCCAAACCCTAAGTTTAAAGTGTGCCTCTGAAAATCCTCTGCTCGGAGGGTCGTGTAGCCTGAACACTTGACTCTAGCCTTCTATCCCAACAAGAATCAGAACACCCTACCCGGGGCTGAGTTCTGGGGTTTAAGGGGCTGGGAAGAGGATCGGGCCTTCCTCTGCAGACCACCAGTAGAGGGCAATAGAGGGAATACCACTTTGGTATTTCAGAAGCCAACATTCACTTTTTGCCCCTTTTTCTAAACTATACAAAAAACACACAAAGGCAGCTTCCCTTTGACAACTGAAATGAAGGCCAGCTATCTGAACTGATGTGGATAAAGAAATCAGTCTTGCAGAGGGAACACAGACTTCCTTGTGAGTCGTTTAACGAGGCTGGAAAGAAGAAAAAAACATGTCACGGCCATTATCCCCTCCTGAGCAATTACCCTTACTCTTTCTCTTTGTAGTCCACCGTCTCCGATCCCAGCAGAAGTCATTTGTTGGACCCTCGCCCGAGCTTTAAAGCTGAGCTGGTTTTCCAGAGCTCGGCAATCAGTCGGCCTAACTGTATCTGAGCCTCGGATCACTAAACTAACCAGTAACTCATTAATCAGCGTGTGTGAACGGGACAAATACCTTTCTCTCTCCAGACGGGCTTATCAGCTGATGCATGGGCATAAGTATGCAATGTCACACACACACACACACACACACACACACACACACACACACACACACACACACACACACACACACACACACACACACACACACACACACAAAGTCACTAACTAGATGCATACATACAGACCAAATTCTCGGTTGCGCATGCACTCACCTACATGCTAAATATGCTATAATGCACGTTTAGCCGAGAGCATGTAATTACTCATCATCACAAGCAGGAAAGAAGAATATTAAGAGTGGCGTGAGGTTGCATGCTTACATAAATTACAGACACACGCGCAGAAGGTCCCGGTTAATGAGGCGTTGGGGGTTAAGCTTTCAATCTGAATTCTCGCTTTGTTTACTTGATGCAACTTCTAATTAATCATGTTACCACAATTAATCATTTGTCTTTGTTGAACAGCCACTGCGAGCCAAAAAAACTGCTGAAGCTGTGAAGCACAGACTGTCTTCTGTCTTTAGAATGGGCTGCAGCACGCTTTTGTATCTTTAGACAGCTGGATTGTTCTTGTGGAATAAAGAATGTGCTTAATGAGGCTGTATTAGAAAAAAAAAATTACATTTAATGGGATTAGAGTGGAGAGGTTCAGCCATGAAAGAAGTATTCAGACCCCTCCTAAAGCAGAAATACTGTAGAAATCATAGAAATTAAGGTGAAAAAAGTAAGAAAGTAAAGTGAAAAAAGGTACAGTGTGTTCAGGCTGTTACTCTGATGCAGTGTGAGCAGCACTGTTCACTAAATGCAATATGATACATAACTGATAGTTGACTGGTCTTGATCAAGGTCACACAAAGCTGGGAGATACAGTATACTGCAGTAACTTGCAACATGGCTGCACAATATGGTCAAAAAATGATATTGCGTTGTAATTCATGATAATTATGGATGATTATATTTTACGTGACAATTTTTATTATCATTGAAAAACTAGTAAAATCATAATGATGTGGTGCTTCTTCTGGTCTCTGACAGCATCTCTGTTCTGTTCTGTTCTGACATGTTTTATCTTTATAAAATAATTGCAGTTGTTACGATTTGGATACTGCACACAGTCATTTTGTGATTTCCATTATTCTGCGATTAATCACGCAGCCGTAACTTGCAAGCATGCTTCTGTCTTCTGCCTTTATGAGAACAATCAAATAAAAGTGTCAACCAACACTTTAACTTTCGACTGTAAAACCAGAAGTTGGACCTCTGGAGTAAGATGTTCTGTCTCTTAGTGGAGAAACTTCTCTTGCTTCTGAAAGGGAACACAAAAATCCCAACAGTGTCACATTTAATACAAGGTATTTAAAGCAGCATCCAGTGAATCTGTTCTTCCTTACAGTACTTGAGTTGATGTAAGACTGTGTTCCACTGCTGAGGTTCAAGGAAAGCTAAACTTAGAGAACCACTTCACGGGGGAAAGCAGTTTTATTACCCATAAACACATATTTACTGTATAAGCTGCTGTATATGTGCAGGAAGTTCAATGGACCGATGACTGAATCATTAGTTGAGGTGACTCTGTGATCAGATGTTCATTAATCCAGCTTTAATGACGTTTCACGCTCTTCTAGAATGTTTTTCGAAACTCATTTCCCATGATGTGTCTTTTTTAAGCTCTGTTACATCATCGGAGCAGTTTTTAACCTGAGCGCTGGAAGGAAGCTAATGTTCACAAGGTCGAAATCCTTCATCCACATGATGACCAACTAGCGTCCAAAATGGCTCCATATTTCTCACTATCTGTTGGAAGCGGCTCTCGGCGGCAGCGCTCATATATTCTCTCCAGAAATCAATAGCGGAGGCCGGCTCGCCCCGACAACTTTCTTCTCCCCTCCCGTCTGAGATATGAGGCCTAGCGGTCAAACGTCAGCTCGGCTCTCGCTTGGTGGACGACTCCAAGCGTGAATTCAATAACCCGAGTCAAGTCGGATCTCTTCAGTCCGTTCCTCTTTTTGCCCCTCTGTCTTCGCCCTGATTCTCCCTCTTATCTCCCTCAGAAGGAGGCGCTGAGGGAGTGAACGTCCACGGGGACTTAAACTCAAGTCAAATCACATCCACAGTAGACTTTTCACAAGAGGTTTGTCTCAACAGGACCGAACTTTCTTCTTTCTGCACAAGGCATTTCAACCCTAGTACAAGTCAGACTACGCTCTTGCAATTTTAATGACACGTTTTGAGACCTGGGTGTGCTGTAATTTGGATGCTAGAGGCCTGAGAGAGAAAGTGGGATAGCCCCACTGGGATAACGCCTCCAACTCTTCTTTTCTATTGAACCTGCACAGTTCACTAAAACATCCCAGAGGGATCACGGAGATAAGCCGATGATCAATCCGGCGTCCTCATAAACCCCCAGTTCTGTAGGTTTTACTGGTCCAGTGATGGATAACGTACAGTTTGAATGAGGAGATGCTGATAATTGGAGGCTTTTTTGGTTTAGAGGCTGTAAATGGCCTCTGAGGTTTAGTGAAGGCGCTGAATGTCTAGCTGATCCACTTCCTTAAAGATTCCATAAAACACTGTACTGTGACTAATAATGTGCTTCTCGAATGTTATTTTTTTAACCACAAAAGTTTTACCTTGTTAAAATCCCTGAATCCGTGACTGCAAATACGTGTCTTTTTGAAAGTTTCCCTCCTCCACAGGAGACGTCTCCTGCTTCATTATAAAGTCTATTCTCATTTTCAATGCACTGGTGGCTTCACTGTTCCACATCACACCTGTGTTTGCTGAATATTGGACCGGGATTGGCTTCCAGACAATTTGTAATGTCAAATATCATGCAGAATGGAAGCGTCCCCCCTCCTGTTGACTTGAGACCCTGAAGTGCAAAGGAAGCAAATCCAGAGGCTGGACACTTTTTTGCTGTATGATCCAAGCGAGCGTTTCTCACTGGACTGACGCCGTGTTGACATTCAGTATCTGGTTCTTCTTATAAATAAATGTTGTATAGTTGTAACTGCATGTAATCACAGACAATAATGCTGCAGCAGCAGACCACCTACAACCTTCAAGAGCTTAACACATCTGCAGGTTTTAAATATCTTTTACTTTTAACACGTGCAACTTGTGAACTAAAACGGCAGTCAGAACATCTTTAGTCTTTGCAAGAAACAAACATGAAACTGTACTTTACTGCGTTTTGATGTGACAACTTGGACAGAGGTATGTGACTAGTGACTGGATAACCACAGTGATGTAGAGCTCTGATCAGTTGCTTCAACCGACACCTCCATGATATGTAACCACAAGAAGGAGAACTTGGACTGTGACTGCATCACTTTTGGAAAAGTTTTTTGGAAAAGTTTCTGGCCGACTCACGACGACTGTCAGCTCACATTGTCTCATCGCCCCAAATCCCATTTGATGGATGGATTAATTTCCATGCCTCAGAGTGCAGGATGAATATGGATAATGATGACACACATGTGACATATAATATGAAATGGCAGAACAATTACTTCAGGGATTTTATATAAGCCCAGTTGTTTCCAAACCAGGCCTAAAGTCTGCCATGTTTGTCGTATATTTCACAGAGAATCTCAGAGTGACACTTTGATATAATGTCTGACGACATGTAAAAGTTCAGTTTGTCTCTTTGTGTGAAGTTTTAGGTTGCAGAGGATGTTTTTAAATCTGTGGCGACTCCTCACATGTTTAATCAAGATTTAAATAGAAGCATTATTCACCCAGTCAGATTATACAACAGGAGAATACTCTTAATGAAATTCACATAGAGGCACTCCCATTTACATACAGCAGCACCGCACACTGTGACTCACATTAGTGAGACGACAGGACCTAATTTATCCTGCATGTGTTCCTTCTTTGAGTGCCTGAGGAGCGAGTGGGTGTTTCCACCTTAAAAGTTACACTAACAAATGTATTCTGGATGGAGAACGGCTTTAGAAATGGAAAAAAGGGGGAAACTTTTGAATTCGGCCTCAGGAGACCATTGTGACACTTTGATGAATGTCTTCTGCTCAGAGAGGCGCAGAGTCGGAGACAGAGTGATGATCCAGAGCAGGTTCTCAGAGCCGAGACCCACCAGGCAGCCCGCGAGAACACGTTAGAGGGGCTGAGATACGATTCATGTCATCTGAATGAAGTTTATCTTGTTTTTTAAGTGTTCTGCTTAAATTAAACACACTAATTTGCAATAGTAAGTTACAACTAGATAGGTCGTGGCTGCAGGTTTGAGGTTGAGGTTTGTGGTAATTAATCAAGCGAAATAACAAGAAAATAAGAGAATAAAATCAAATGTTGGTTTTCTCACTTTGCTTGTGTGAGGCGCAGATGTTGAGCAGCACCGGCTCGTGTTCACACGCTGTGGAGCAGAAACAGATGTACAACAAGTCGGTATCAGATGCAACACGTCCTGCATGGCGATGAAAGGATGTTTGATTCTGTTTCTGGGTCTCACCTTATCTCGCAGTTGCATGCGTGCACACTTCCTGTTCCAGCCATTTCTGGGCTGATGCCCTCATTCATGTTTGTCCAAATTACTCGCGTTGTGTTCATGCTGCGAATAAAAAGGGAACGATGAGACAGAGTGAGGGAGAATTACACGCCACAGCAATGTAATTACAAGGTTCTGGTTCAGTTCAATGTTATTTTGAGACGAGATAGTGAGTATTAAAGTTTTGTCATCCTCAGAACAAACAAGTACAAACTTCTTTAATTATTCTCTTTCAGACCGTGATGAAAAAACTGAAAATGCATCCTCAGCCACATTCGATGGTGCTTATTTTGCAATGTCTGCCCAAAGTTGGGTTGTAACAGTATGAAACATCACAGACAGTGAAGTCCCGCCCCTTTCAGTGTAAAACCACGGGACCTTATTTCAGAAAAAGGAAAATACGTATGGTAGTGTCATCCAGAATAAATCATGCCTCGACACACCCAACAGACGCATAAGTGATCCACACCGTTTACAAGACAGAATCTTCACTGTAGCTGCTGAGCTAAACGCTTTAGCGTGCACGTCAGCTGATATGGATGGAGAAAATGGCTCCATGAAGGACGAGCTGCATGGAGCCATTTTCTGTTTTTTCGCTGTGAAGCTCCAGAAATAATGACTCATTTATCATTCTTGGGTAAACTTGTCGTGTAAAGGAACAAAGACCCTATTTTCACAACATATTGTATCCTGACAGACTTGAAATAAAACAGAATAAATGTAGTTTAATCACATCATGTCACAGGATACCTTTTTTTGTGCCGCTCACAAACACCGTCGCTCTTAAACATTAATAATGCTCATTTCACTTGAAACATGCCTTTATAAACTTTTAAACAAAGCAAATACAAAACCTACAACAAGCGGATTTCTGGAAACTGTTGAGTGAAACGATCCACGAGCACAGTGAGATGAATTCATCACAAACAACTGAACAACAAGTGACACAAAGCTGCCATAATTATTCCAATCCACTGCCAAGTTTGTCACTTTCTGCTTGACGACACTCGAAGCAGCGCTGACACTCGAATGCCAATTGAGTAGAAATAGAAACAGCGTGGGATG
This sequence comes from Diplodus sargus, assembly GCA_903131615.1. Taxonomy (NCBI): domain Eukaryota; kingdom Metazoa; phylum Chordata; class Actinopteri; order Spariformes; family Sparidae; genus Diplodus; species Diplodus sargus. The sequence goes on along the minus strand of CAEMYA010000225.1, from coordinate 133,871 downwards.
GTAGTTTGTAAAAGGACGGACTGAGCTTTACGTGTGACCCTGCCTCCATGTTTCCTACAGCTTACATCATTAGCATTATTGTAAATATGAGTCAAAGGCCTGCGGTCAGCTACACTGCAACAGTATTAAATCTTTTGGCAGCCCTCATATGTCCCCCTTTAAAAATTAGATTGAGCTGTGACAGTGAAAGTTGACTCTTAAGGTCATTACACAGTTTATAGTCTCTTTCAGCTTTTTAAAGACGAGGCAGTTTCCTCCAACTGCCAATGGTTAGAAGTTCAGTAACTGTGCAGCAAAGCTAAAGTCATCCTTACCGTCAATGTTGATGATGTGCAACCAACAATCAAAGAGAGGAGTCACTGACTGAGTAGGTAACACGGTTTTGTTTGATTACCTAGTTAAACTGACCTGAGCAAAGATAAAGTTAGTCTGTGCCAAGTGTCCTCCGTAAAATGCTCAAGCCAAAACATCTGCTCAGGCCCTAAATATGGTCCAGATAACACTTTTCTCAAGTCATAAACACAGGAGGGAAATTAATTCAGATCAGACTTTGAAAACTGGTCACCAGAAAAAAAAATCTCACCTGCCCCTCAGGGCTTCTGTAGTGACCAGATGAGAATGGGTGAAATTCAGGCCATGGTCACCAGGCTGCACGTCAACAAAATGGAGGGTTTCATTTCCCTCCAGTCACTGTTCATTAACCCACGACACTGCTTAAAAAAAAACAGTCATCTAGGATACAAACTGCTGTAGCTGATGGAGAGCAGGCGGCAGGGCAACACCAGAAAAGTGATCACAATGATCAGTATTTAATCTTTTATTAGGCTTTAAACAATCAAATCTGGTCTGGTCTTATTTTTGGAACAATTAGGACAGGATGCAGGATTCAGGACAATCTCTAATTTGGGACATTCCTTAACTTTTCAGGACGTCTGGTCACCCTCGCGTACACCTAGTTTATCTCCTCGTTGTTCGGAGTAGCTCGTTAATTTTCAGAAAGTCTTTCCAAGGACGAAACAGCCGCCTGCATACGAGAAGCGCCGGTTCCTTTGCAGACATGTTGCATGTGAGTGTAAAGTCTAAGCTCACCAGTTACTTAATTTGCAACACTTGACCACACTTCTAAGATTAAAGAGCAGCATTAACTCGACCTGAGGCGGAATGATGGCTGCGCTCCTTTAATTGCCATCAGATCTGCGTCAGTGTGTGTTGAATCTGGAAGCTCCGACAATATTCACCTGCTCTGAAGACGCTTGTTATAAAAGAACATGTTCTGCCTCCCTCATCCAAAATAGAAGCTCACACACGCACAGAGCTGACCTGTACAGGGTACAGAAGGACAGCCAGAGACATAATGAGTGTAAATGTGATGTAACTTCATCCCTGATGGTGGACTAAAAGAAGCCTCATCCCTAAACTCTCTGGATTAAAGGGGGTTTTTGTGGTCGCTGCAAAAACAAACATTCTTGAACACTTTTCTCTGCAACTGATGAAGGTGAATCCTGGATTTTACAGAAGCATAAATCAAAGATCTCCATATCCAGGCATATACATCCCTGCAGTATCTGGTGGAAGTCCAGACACCTGAAATATCTCCGTGTTTCTGGGTCAGCTGTGCAGAAAGTGCTAATGTGCGTGATGGAGCGAGGAGGAGGTCGGGCTGCGCTCTCCGTGGACGGATGGATGATTCTCTTTGATGTTCACGCTACACTGACGACCAACTATGTGCATCCTGGGAAGTTTAATGAGGACCTATAGATTTTTTTTCTGTTGTTTTGCTTTCATGATAAATCCAACAAAAGTGAGCTGGACCTGGATGGTCAGTTATGCTGATAAAAGACATGTAGGGAGCATTAAAAGATCCTGCGGAGGTGTTCTTGTCACCTCGTGTTCTGAGACGATTGCTGCACATCCTTGAGCGCAAACGATCCTCCTCACTCTCATTAAGATTTCTGTCTAATATTGACTATTAAATAGAGGAAAAACACAGAAGTAAGGTCTTTAAGAATCTGTGAAAAATATATGTATCTGGGTCGACCTGAGCGTGAGAGCTTGGTTCAAAACTTGACATGAAAACTCAAAACAGAATCATGCAGGAGAGCCACAAATTGTTTGAAATTCATGCCGAGGATAAATTGAGTCTTCGCTTCATGCTGCTGCTACTTTGGGGTCCTATCGTTTCCCTTTTTTAGATCAGAAGTAAACTTTTGCCGAGCTCCTCTCCGAGCAGAGAGCTTGTTCCTGCCTCCGCTCACACTGTGTTGCTGGCAGACTGTTGATCTGTTGATGAGAACAGTCTGTTAGCGGCTTTATCTGTGGCCAAAGGGAGTCTCACTGGCAGGGTGTTCATCTGTTCGTGCAAATAGTTTAACCTAAACTGGACCTGGACCAGACTGCAGCCGGCAGCCTGTTTGGATCACGCGTCATCTTTGACCCTCCTCTCCACGACCCGACGAGTTAAAGACAGTCATTGTGGACCTCCAGCGCCTGCGACACCGCTGCTTTGACCCGACTGACCCTCTACTACTCGACCCAGATGATGCCGCTCCACCCGGGAGCGATTGTTGGCGGTCTCAGCTCAGTTTGTCCTGTTTTTGTTCTCCAAGGGAGCTCAGCTGTGTGCAGTCTGCTGTGCGCTGAGGCCTTATGGAGAAGTGGAACATGTGCCGAGTGTTTTTCTGTTAGAATAAACAGCGTTATCTCTCAATATGGCAAACAAGTTGGTTCAGTGCTTCTTGTGACTCAGAGTGAAGAATCCATTTATGAGAAATGTCATTAAAATCATGTACTCTTCAGGCAAAGGCAGGCTTTTTAAATTACACGTCACACCGACTCAGAAAGATGGAAGCCAAACAATAATCACGTCACTTTACAAACTCATTTATCGCTCCATACATTTCAGGAAGGTCCACCTGCTTAATTCTGTTATTGATCTGATCAAACTTTCCTCTTTGCTCAGTATTTCGGAAAGTTCTGAGTCATACTGTAAAACCCTGTTTCACATCACTTCATGGTGCTTCTGTCCTCATCTGATTCTTCTGATCTCATGTGAATAATTGATTCCTGATTGTTTTCTTGAGATTTAAAAAAAATCATTATAAACTTTTTGTATCATCTGTGTTTTATTCTGTTACATCTGTTCCAGTTTTATTCCCAATTGTGTTGCTAATTTGTTTTCCTTATTTAGTTTATGTTAATGTCATATTGTCTACGGTGGTTCTTAGTCTTGGTGATGTCCTCCACCAGCTTCATTCTGTACAGGATTCAGTAATCAGGGGGAAGTTTGTAGGAAATCAGAATTAGGTGACAAATTAAATAAAAACAAAAGGATGGACAGACTTCCAAAGCGGGCTCGAGGGGTCAGACTACTGTAAAGAGTAAATATAGAACTACAGTCTCGCCTCTAAATCAAATCTCAACCTTGAACTGTATTCACAGCAATTAAAGATTATCAAAAACACCAACACGAGGGAATATCTAAGATCATTCTCGCTCAAAAGTCCTGTTTTTATCAACACAGACACAGAAGTGTGACACTTACAAATGTTGAAACTTTGTCTCGAACTGGTTTGCAGCCTTGTCGCCATCTGCCACCATCCTCTCCACCTCCAGGTATCAAAGGTGGGTCATAAACATATAAAGTGAACCTGATATGACACGTTACGGCCAAATGTCAGTCTGGACATCAGCTTGCCTGGTTATTACATTTTCCTACAGTGGACCTCTAGAACAACTTGCTAAGAAAACCCATTGCGAGGGAACTGAACTCCGGTTCTGTGACGAGAGTTACACAGTTGTGTAACCTGTAAATCTGCAGCCGCTGTCATAGTTTCTCTCTGCTTATCCTGTTCGTTCCAGATTGAATTATCAGTTGAAACAGCAGATAAATGCAATGCTGTTTGGCAGCTTGCATGGCGAGCCTGTATATTAGCCCTTCACAGCAGCACATAACAGTAATGTCCCCGCTATGCTTGAAAACTGATCCTCTATCATGGCAGAAATCCCAGATCAGGTTCGCAGCCAAAACCTAAATGATCTGTAGACCAAATGACATCCAGGCGCCACGTTTCCGCCAAATCTGTTGAGTTATTGCTTTCTAACACGTCGTGTTCAGGCTGCCGCTGGCTGGATTATCCACACCAAATCAAATTTGGCATGTTTGCACACCAGTTAGTGTTAGTTTACAACCACAGTCACACACACACACACACACACACACACACACACACACACACACACACACACACACACACACACACACACACACACATTTGGCTGAAGTTTGGAGTGCGGTTCTTCTCTTCTTTAGGCTTTACTGGCTCACAGTTTGGGTATCGAATAGATTATAAAAGTTCTGCTGCTACTTTTCAAAATCACTTACTGGCTAAGAGCCAAAATATACGAATGCTTAAAGAATACAAAGTTAACCGAGCAGCTGCCTTTTTGTCTTTGGGCTGCAGTCGATTCGTTAAGCCTCCCGTCAGAGCAAACGTGGTGCTGCTGCACATTTCTAATTTCCTCAAGTGAACTTTACGTTTTTAAACATAAATTTGGGGCGTTTGTAAATTAAACTCCTTGTTTTACTTTTTGTTTGTTTTTTAAAGTTGTTTGGGGAATAAGATCCCAGCACAGAGTCTGCAGACAGGAAGGTGGTTAATCACAAAGGTCCTGCTTTGTTTATTCAGTCATGAAAATCAATCAAATCACTGAGTCAGTTAACATGCACACTGATCATCATCTGATTTATGGAGCTGCAGGATTATTCAAGTGGTCACGTAAACAGCATTATGCTTCATTGGATAAAAGCCATTATCAGATTATGCAAAGCTAGTGCTACTCACATTCATGTAAAGAACGTGTAAACACGTCAAATCAGATTATTAACCTCATTATTCCCAGTTATCAGATTATTGTGGTGTGTAAATGAGCTCAGTGAAGATTTTTCCTCTTCTGATTAGAATTACCTCCCAAAAACTACAAAGAACAACTTTAAATTGATAAAAACAAATTCACAGAATATAAAATATCACCTTGTAGGAATCTAAAGACCTGAAAGTGCAACACACTTTCTTTCCACTCTTCAGTGTCACACTGCTTTCTGTTTCTGCTCGTATCTAATGCACATGACCCTTCACGACGGAGTAAAAGAGATTGCAGAAGAGTGCATTATTTCCAGATGAAGAAACTGTGCTGTGAGCTGAGAATGAACATTAAGGAGAGTGAAATCATCAGCAGGACGAGAAGGAAGATGACAACGACCCTGGAAGACAATGTGGAGTGACTTAATTAAAATGAACTCCATAAGCTTTGTATTGATGTGACAGCAAACATTAAGGACACGAGTAGTCGGATGAGTTTGTTGTGGATTTGCAGGAAAACCTCGACTCACGGGGATTTGTGCATTTTGTTAATCTTAAACCCTCGACTGTCTGAATGGCGTATTTACTGAAGAATAGCCACGTATGCTCAATTAAAGCAATTACAGTGTGTTTGTGTTAGGTTGACCCGAACTGAAGGTGTGCTGCATGTAAAACAAAACGGGCTCTAGAGACTTCGGGGGTCATCCACACTGACAGACAGTATTCAGAGGAGGAGAGAATAAGATGAGGATCAGCAGGACAGCAGACAAGTTCACAAGTTCAGGTTCATCTTTTCTTCTTCAAGATGTCTGTCGAGCAGCTCTTTGTAGTTCCTGAGACTCACAGAGAGATCTGAACCCAACAACATCAACCACAGACTACAGACACAAGCTGAATCTGTTCACGACGTAAACAGCCTCCAGCGCTAAATCAAAACGGTTTGCTTGAAAATACTTTGTGTCTAGTTTAGTTATTATAAAAGCAAAGCTGACATACAGAGTTTTCTTATTAGCAGAAACAGACAAAACGACCATGAAGGTTGACTAAGAAATCAGCTTATTACGACCCATCTTTGTGTTTCATGTCAGGCGGTGACTGCTGGTGGCCATAGTTATTACAGCAGCAAAGGAGGAAGTCAGGTGAATGAGTTGAAAGTTTGGTGAGGACAGTAGTTGGGTCAAACAAACCCAGGACTGTCACCCAGCAGACAGATGTTCATGTCCAGTTTGAAACCAAAACTCAACAGTGAGTAAATTCTCCTGCATGAAGTTTTCTTGCTAAACTAACCAAACGGTGAGTTCCTTACCTGAACAATAACGTGTCATTCTGAGAGTCACTGACAATCGATCTGCTCAGTTGTTTCTGGACATGACACGTGACATGATGTTATTAATATTTAATGTAAAACAATGGTCTTTCTCTCACCTTAACCAGTTGTGACAGATGCCTGGTGTCCGGCAGGCGGCTCTTTAACGTAGCGCCTCCTTCACTGAAAGGAAAAAGAAAAACATTTCATCTGAATAAATTCCAGGAAGCAATTACGTTTCTAATCAAAATGCCGTTGGGAGAATACATTAGTGATAAAATTAAACATAATTTAAAGGAAACAAGGTTCATCAAATACACTTAAGTGCACATTAGTGGTTAATTGTCATTGCAATGACGGATTAAATGACTGTCACTGCAGCTCATCCGCAGTAATCCAGCGGATAAAAAACACTTTTGCATTGTTCTGACAGATTTTCTCAAACTGAGCTGCAGCAACATGCACCGACTGTTTGTGTTGTTCCTGTATGTTCAATCTGAATGTCACTTCGGTTAACAAACCTATTTTTTGATTTCTTTCCTCCTCGTATAGCCACATTTTCCAAACTTGGCAAGAAATTAAAACCCAGGAGGCTTTTGATCCAGATCGGCAGTGATCAGGCTGCCCAGTTATCTGTATTACAAAGAATTTAGAAACCATGTGGGGGTGTTTTCTGTCCGCTCTCCACTTCTGGCAACGCCTGAAAATCATCATTGGTATAATGCAGTTGATCCGTCTGTACGTCAAACACTTGTAGTTCTTGGCACGGTATCTTAACATTTGACAGCCAGATTGTCATGAAAAGCGGTACATATTATGATGGATAATCTCCAGTTATTATTCCCTTTTTGCAGCTTAAACCAACTTACTGGTCCATCTGGAAACTGGAAATATCTATTAAATCCTCTGATTCCAAAAAGGAGCGCTGTCTTATTTTTAATTTCTTGAGAGTAACAGCAAACATCGCTCCTCTCCGGAGGATGATTACTGGTTTTGATGACAACATAACTGGACAATCTTCACATTTTTAGCTCCACCAGCTCAAAGATGACCTTAATCATCACTATATTGTTTGCTCCATCTAACACTCTTGTATTGAGCAGTTTAATTAACACGGCAGCCTCTCAGGGACACGAGTGGGTCAATTGGCTTTTAGTTTTCTTATTATGAGTGTAAATTTCAGTAGCAGTTGGGTCCTTAGAAGAATAACATGCCAAGAAAAGAAATTAACACGTACACAGCAATTACCTAATTTACTCAAGTGTAAATGATGAAGTTCCTACTGGAATTCAAACCTGCTAAATATCAGAACACAGAAATACAGTAACATCAGCTTTACGGATTGTTTTAATGTCATTCTGAAATTTTAAACTTGAAATAAGATTGATCTCTCATCAATAATACGCCCCCTGATCAGTCTGTCCTACTGAAGCGCTGCTGTGTTCAAACTGCTGTCAGTCAGTGAACAGCAGGCAGCTCCATTTATCAAGTGAGCTTTTTGTATTTCACAGCTCTGTGCTTTTAAATAATGTGTCAGAGAACTTGGAGGCGATCACTCTCTCCTCCACAGAAAAACAAACTACCTGTAACCTGGTTAAAAGCGCGAGGTAATAAGTGATGTTTGTAGTTTCATTTAATAATCAAAGCATATTAGTAGTGTGATTAAAAAGGTTGGAATTCATTTAAAAAGTTATGATAACAATGTTAAAAGCAGTTTATTTATTAGGTAATGTTCTGAAAACTGTCTAAACCAGCATTTATAGGGTTAATAACAAGTGGGCGGAGCTTCAGGTCTCAGGTGTTTCTGCAGGACTGGAGAGGCATTAAGGAGCTAGTCCTATAGGTGGCAGCAGTGCAACTGTTGGATGCTGGCTGCCATAAAACCACAAAGAAGAAGAAGAAGAAGAAGAAGAAGAGGCTAGGAGAGAGAGAGTGGCCTGTGGAGCTAAACAGTGAGCTTGACTCAGTAGTTTTCAGGGTTACATTGTGAGTTAGAAGTGCACAAATCAGTGTGTAACTTGTGTCTTATGATTGTCTGCACGACAACCAGTGAGAAGATGGACAAGCTGCATATTGAGAAACGGGAGGAAGTTCTACACGAGACAGTTTACGCTTTGTGCTACTGCTAATGCTAAAGCTAGCCACCTGGAAGTATCTGCGTTAGTTCATTAAAAGTGAGCTGACATCTTTATAGTTAAAGTTCGACTCCCTCAGTTGAACAGTTTGAGGAGTTTATCTGCTGCTCTCCACCTGAAGACAGAGAAGAGACCCGGACAGAGTTTGGAGCGACCAGGACGGCACAGGAAAGCCAAACCAACGGAGTCCGTGATGAAATGCTGATCTGTGACTGAGCCTGCACCTGTGACTGTTGGAGGAAAGACGGGACTGGAACATTAACTCAGGTATCATCCATTTTGTTTTCTCGCTGATGAGTGAAGCGGCCATTTTGTTTTGGGGCCTCAATGAGCATGTGCACCACATCAGGCCCGCTGCTGTACTTTGGTTTTATAATCATTTGAGTTTCCGGCTTTAGATGCATTGAGGTGTGTGTGGACACACAGATTGTGTTTCAGTGACTTCGATGTTGGTAAATTGAGGTTTTCTGAATTAATCCATTTGCGGGTTTAAAGTGTTTAAATTGTTATCTGTGCAAAAAGAGGAAGAATTCCTTTACAGTGTTTTCCTGAAGAAAAGGGACATTTTATTTTGAAGGTTTAAAAAAAGAACACTCATAGTTTTAATGAATTTTCTTATTTCATTAGGAATAGTGTTTTTTCTATTAAGTAAATAATTGAGACCTATTTTTCTAAAACCTTGTGTTCTGCCTGTGGAGCGCTAGAAAAACGTGTCAGCGTGTTAAAGGACAGTTCGTCCAAAAATGTAAACTAAGAAACTTCACCCAACGTTCCATCTGCATACTGAGCGAGTGCATAATGACTGGATTTACATTTTAGGGATGGGGAATAACTCTTTTACTGTGTGTGTGAGAGATCTGTCACAGCCAGACACTTCATCCGTCTGCTGCTGCAGGACTGTGATTTAAACGCAGACAGATGAACCTAAAATGTAGCAGAAGGAGCCACTGATGAGACAAGTGTGCCCTAGTTAATGCTGTCAATCACATGTGAAACATTAACTCTGATTAATTGCAATTAATCCTGTATTTCTATGCATCTTGTTGTAAATATTGCACACGTTTCTATGTGTCAGGTACAATTGCAGTGCGTCTGTTTCCCACTTCAGGGACGTCTTCTTTCAAATGCTGCAGTTCTACACTGAATGCATCGCGTTGTGCTGACAGAGCCTGTCTCTGGTTTCAGAGGCGTCTTTGAAAAAGCACCTGAGGAAAAATGTTTCCTTTTTCCTGGAAGGAATCACCTGGTGTATCCCACAGACCAAAATGCATCCAGGGATCCTCGCCCACTCGTAAAGAAGTTGTAAAGAATGTTTACGTTCCTGTCGCTGTAGTAAACAAGTTACATTTCTGGCATCAGACCCTTTTACAACTTGACAACCTGAATGTGGCGTTAGTGCTGCTGACTTGTGTGTAAAGCATAGCTGTAAACTATGAGTATGAAGTTGAAGTGCCTGCACCACACCTTTCACCACATGTAGCAGTTAGCGATGCTAATAAGGAAAGTACTTCATGCTCAGGTTCCTCAGATGACAGGTCATTGTTCACGGCACATCCACAGTAATATATTTGGAAAAGAACAAAAACAACCCCACGTCACACTCGTCGCTGGAGGGGAAACAAACAGGACAGGAGACGCCTCTTTAAACATGCAAAGAAGATAGAGAGTTGATATTTCTCAGTCAACATGTCATCAGTTGACGTTCCCGTGCTTTGGCCAGCTGCTCCGACACATTATAAACTCCAGACACGTCTGATTATTTAGAAAAAGCCTTCGCCTCTGTTTTGCAGTGCGGCGCTGTAAAACAAATGCACATTTGGAGCTCCCGTCTTCATTTTTCATTAGATGCTGGTTCCTGCAGGTTCATGCACTACATCACTTTACCATGCTGATGCACTGGCACTGACAAAAATCTACATATTTCAGATAGATAACCTGAAGGACAGGAACACAGATGAGCTGTTTGTTTGCAGCTCCGACACAGCGGCAGATTACTCACCATCCTTATACCTGACATCCATATCTGTGCCTCCAGATACGGAGAAGGACAAATAACAAACAGAGAACTTCTTCATTACCTGAGAAGAACTATATCATCTATATATCATCTGTGTTTCAGTTTACTCATGTAGCCCGCTTGAATTTACAACAGTGATCATCCACTGAGAGACTGATTTCTGCTGTAAAACCTACAAACACTCTTTACAAACACTTCTGATGATGGATAAAACGTTTGTCATCCCACTGCTGATCTTTTTGCTTTTTGAGCAACTCCATTTCATTTACATAATAAACTAGGATGACAAAGGAATGTATGTATTGAAAATATAATTCATTGCAGACAAAAAGCCTTTAAAGGCAGCGAGGCGTCTCGTTCCTGTGAGCTCACCTTGACTGACGAGTCTTCAGTCTCAGGTGGAGGAACTCTCACAGTCCTGGAGTCTCTTTGCTCCATGTGTATCCTCCCTCCTCCACACAAATATAGAAATACATCTCCAAAATATTTCTCTTTACTTCTTCTACTGCAGCAAGAAGAAAAAAGTGTTTTGGGGATGATCCCTCATATACAGCTGGCTCATGTTACACAACCTTTAACAGGTTCCTATACATATTTCATATATATAGAAACTATATATAACTATATAAAGACACTTTTAAATAACCATGCATAAGTATTACACTGCTCAATAATATTTGGGGATTTGGGTGTATATGAGCATCTGCATGTGTATAAGTTAAATGAAATGTGTTGGATTATTTTTGACGACCAAAAACAAAATACAAATTCAAATATGTCACACAATAAAGAGTGAGAGATTTCAAGATCCCTGACTAATTTTGAGGTTTGTATGCTTCTGGAAATGGAAAAATATCCCAACTCACTGTGAGTTTTATCATTTCACAGCGATGATTAAAAGTAAAGTGTTACTGAACAACATCCTGCTGAGAGTTATGTGCTGGTCTGAAGCTCATTTAATAGACTCAGACTTGTAAAGGAACCCACTTGGAATTGCTGAAACTGAGGTGATAAAGAAATAGAATAAGGAATAAA
>CAEMYA010000225.1:91927-122098 GCA_903131615.1 Diplodus sargus | reverse complement strand
TCACTGTGAGTTTTATCATTTCACAGCGATGTTTAAAAGTAAAGTGTTACTGAACAACATCCTGCAGGCTTGAAGCTGCTTTGTGAGAGTGATGTGCTGGTCTGAAGCTCATTTAATAGACTCAGACTTGTAAAGGAACCCACTTGGAATTGCTGAAACTGAGGTGATAAAGAAATAGAAAAAGGAATAAAATTTATTATTTATTTATCATTTATTTGAAGAGTTTTTCAGCCATTAAAACGTCAGTTACAATTTGCCAGAGTCCAGGACTGAAGCTGGAACCAGTGACTGCTTGTAAAAATGATTCAAACAATTAATCGATTATCAAGTAAAGTCGAATCAAATCCCAGTATCACACAGCACGCTTCAAAGGACTTTACATAGAATAAAAAAATTAAAAAATCAAAGGCCGTGTCTCCAGCCTGGAGGAACCCGAACATGCTGTGCGACTCCCGCTGCAGAGAGGCTGACTGCACAGTGTGAGTCCAGGTTCAAAGTAGCAGCTGATTAAGACTTCAGAGCTGAGTGGAGCCCCGAACAACAAACTCAAGTTCACTCACTTCCACCAAAGTCTCAAGGATATCAAATATTTTCTGCAAACCGCAGACGTGTTTGAGTTTTATGTGTCTGTATCATGTGAGCTGACTCTCATGCAGGAGGTGGATTGGAGGTGTTGGCGTTACCAACCCGACCATTAGCGCGTTCATGCTCCTCCTATGGATTCTATGTGACACTTAGACTCTCTAACTTTTCCCATTTCCCGTGTGTCTGCAGCAAACATCCAGCGATGATTCATTTACTTGTTTTTCTGCAAACAATCTTCCCTAATCCACGGCGCTGATTGTTCGACGGAACTCCAAATCAGAACGTGTTTTCAGTCAGTTTCATTCCAGATGAGTTTTTGATTTAACTGTAATCTTTTTGCTGTCTTTTCCTCCCTGATTTCATCATTGTTCAACCTTCCTCATCCTCATCCACCTCCATCCTCCCCCTTCTGCTCCTCTGTCCAAACCTCCCAGGAGGCAAATTGCTGTCAGTTGGGGTTTAGAAAACCTGCAGTCACGCATCGCTCCGATGCAGAGGTCGGCTGAGTTTCCCTGCTTCGGTAAAGATAATCTATTTGACAACATTATTCAATTTCTAGGGGGAGCAATCCTGGTGAAGTGCATGATTTATGTAGGGTGTATGGCAGTGTTGGAATGAAGTGGATGATGGGTAAATTTTAACCTCATTCTGGGAAATAAATGCAAACTTTAATCTAGGTGAGGTCGCCCACTTTGTACCCTGTTGTGTCTGTTTATTTCATCCTTCATTTATTGAGGAGGACCAAGAACTGTCTTTAATTAAGTGGCCATATTATAATGTAATCAGCACCAGGGAGGTTACTGTGTGTCCTCGGTGGTGCTGTGAGGAGTTTATTTCTGTAGAGGAGCTCAACATGAATAAATCACACACCAACTGTGACTGCACCGTTAAATGAAGATGGTTTAAAGGGAATTTAAAGATCTTCAACGCCTAAACAAACGGAATTAAATCTTCATTTTCGTACCATCTGACCTTGGAGGGACACACAGCGGATCCTGGTACCTTCCTCGCTTCAAACCGTGTTCTGGGACCTTAATTTCCACTTAGAACAACTTGTTTATTCACTTTATTCACTTATGGCTGACTAAGAACAGTCAAACATCGAGGGAAAGGAAGCGTTTCTCATGGAGGTTGAGTTGTGCTGAGGGAAGTTGTACTCAGTATTTCTAAGCTACAGCGCTGAACTTCATATTTCTGACACTGTCTGAGTTTGTGCCAGTGTAATTTTGTTCTCATTGATAATGACAATAAAGATATGCTTGACAGGATAAAGGAAGTCTTCTGAGCGTCTATCCCAGTGATGTCTCATTCCTGTCAGCCAGCAGCTCATATTACAGCCTCCTGATAACTGTATGCAGGCGGGAGGGGATAAAGGCTGAGGGAGGTCTGGGTGAAGTGCAACAGGCTTAAACAAATGAGACAGCTGGTGTAAATCCCAACACAGACTAAGCCGGTGTTCAGCACCGACATGTGCGTACGCTGATTATTTCTTGGACTGCTGATTGTTGGCGTGATTTCCAAGTGTCTCACATATCTAATTAGAATCAGCATTACAAAGAGCATCAAGTAATCTGACCTCTGTTAGCCTCCTGAGAGCACAGCAGCTGCAGCAGAAACCAGAGTCTGAAGTGTTTGGTGATTGAGAACAACTCCGTCACATTTGGAGCTCATTTCATGATGTTTGGCAACAAATGTTCTTAATTGTGACATGTTGCTCACAAAGGTCCGTTCAATCTAGATCAGTTTAAAACCTCAAAGAAGGAGCTGAAACCCCACATAGAATGAAAAGCAGTCTTAACTTGACCAGCCAATCACAGACAAGCTCTGGATTCTCTCGTTTCTGTTAAAGACCGTCCTTGTCAGAAAAACTGTGAAAACTTGTTTTGTTTGGGTTTGGAGAACGATCTATGTTAGCTTACTGACATACCATAACTTAAAACAAACCACACCTGACTTTTGGCCACAGTCTGGAGGGAAAGTCCTGCACATGACCTGTCCAGCCACACCACCAACACCTGAGTCAGGCTCGTCTTGCTCATTATACTTCTGCATTAGTTCGGCTGCTGTGTTTGCCGTGTTGGGAGTGAGAACAGGCTGTAATGCTGCAGCAAACAATGGTTTTCTTCCAGGGTTCTGGCAACAGCTTGTGTTTGTCCCTTCCTTGTTCTCAACATGAGAATTCCCCTCACGCACAAAGCTGCTCCAAGCTGCTGTGGAAATCAGTAACTGGCCTAAATCAGCATCCAACCATCTAGAATCTGTGGGATGAACTGGAGTTCAGACTGAGCCGGAACTCGTCACCCAACATCCGTGCTGGACCTCGTTAATGCAGTCGTGTGAGCGAATCCCTGCAGCAGGTTCAACACGGTGCTGACAACATGTGTATAATATATGTCTGGGTGTCCGTATACTTTTGGCCGTGTGCTGCTGAGTATGTCGTGCATGAACATGTACCACTTTGCAGAGCAGAATCACTAACATACCATTGTGCTGCCTCTCTGTAACGTTTGTCGCTTCAGTCCAGGTGTTTGTTTTTTCTTTTTCTCTTCTTCAGAACTTTCCGTCTGCACCTCCAACACTCACAGCACTCAGACGTGTCAAACTTTCCAGAACACTCAGACAGCACAAATCACACACTGGGGCAATTTGTGTTATTTTTATAAAGTACCGCCAGGATTTGACCAAAAGTTCCTGAACTGCAAAGTCTACAATCACGCACAAAAAAAAGAAATTTATTAAGACAGTAAGAGAGCGATTTCTAAAAACTGGAAGCAAGAAACTTTTGCTATTCAAGAACCAAAACTTTAAAATCTATTGTCATCCTGATTAAACACAAAGTCAACCGCTAATCAGGACCTGAAAGAATTAAATACAACAGAGATGAGGCAGAGTGAGGGATTGAAAACGTCGCCTGTGACGTAAAGGAAGCAACAACAAAAGCCTGATGAAGACTGAAGGATGATAAATGTGATAAACAAGCCTGCAAATTGGAAACAGAGTGATCGGTTGTTGCTGTTGTCAGAAGTTGGTTCCAACAATTTTCTAATTTGTCGGCTTGAATTACAGAATCACAGAGACATGATCAGAATGATGACACAGATTTGTTTCTTGCGGTCCTTGTTCTGTTATTTCTGTGCTTTTTTTTTGCACATTTGAATCATAAGATCGGTGCATTTTATAGACCATAAAACTGTCTTTTAATGTATTAAATCAGTTGATGACTGTATAGAGAAAAACAAACAAGAAAGATGTGGAGAAAGTCTGAAAAGAGTTATATAATCCTCAACACGAAGCGTAAATAAGTGAATAAAAACACTCCTTCTGCCTCCGTTGTTATTCTAGAGGAGGTGTTGAGATTGATTAGCGGCAAATTACAATTTCAGAAAGGCTTCTAATAAAATATGATAAATAGCACTCACAGAAAAAGAGGCCGATGACTCTGGTTTCCACTCACGTCGATCTGATCTGTTCGCAGGCTTTTAATTTATGAATATCTAATCAGCCACTGAAGGTTTTATTGTGCTGGTGTTTCTTTATCTCCGTGTTTTAGAAGCAACTGATGCTCATCATTCCAGCTGTGCACACAGAGCCGTGTGTGCATACAAACCACACTGCCACTGGGCAGAATGTCTTGGAGCACCTGGCCTCATAAATATGGATTTTCAAAGAGCCGTACAGCAGTTTGAGTCCAAATGTAGAGGACGGCTGTGACCACTCATGATGACAAATCTCTCCTATTTACTCCACTGGACAGCGTATACATTTACCTCGGAGCATTCTGGGAATGAAAGTCATTGAGCTTCTTCTACGGTGCAGAAATGGAGTAAAATATACAATAAACATAGAAAAGAGACAATAATGGATCCAGTATACGAAGAATATATAGAAACAAGTCTCTAAGTGCAACAAGAGGTTGAAACAGAAACAGAAAACGCTTGTCTGTGGAAATATAATTACATAATGTAATAATTTAATTATTTCCATCCTCTGGCAGAACGTTAATGTGAGGTGACCAGCGCTGCTCTCTAAAGATCAAATATGACGCATTTCTGCATTTAAACGTCTAAAAGCACTTTCTACTTAATTTACTCAATCATCCTGCATGTTTTAAACAATGTTCCAACCGGAGAAATGTGTAATTCTTCTTCATCAGTAAATTGTTCTGACGAGCACGAAGGCATCACAGTTTTTTAAACAGGACGTATTTTTGACTCCAGTCCTGTAAAATCTGTATCTGCTCTGTTTGTGCTTCGGTCGTTGTATTTACGCCCCATCTGTAATGATCGCCCATCAGGTTAATCGTAATTGCACCAATGTTCTGCAGATGAAATGAGTATTGATGTAAACGAGCCGTAATGTGATGACGACTGGGAAGACGGAGACATTTTCTAATTGCTTAAATCGCTTTTCGTGACTTTGTGTTTTTCCACATACGCTCCGAGGTCGAAATGGAATTCACTGCACAGCACACAGATTTTTGTCTGGTCAGGAAACACATGAATGAATCTGAAGGGTTTGTTTTCACATGCACAGCAGTCACAACGCTGGTCATTCATTTGCAGAACAGTTACCAGAGAAGATGCCAGCGTGCGCGCCGGAGGGCATGTCACTTCCCTCACTGCGACTCCGTCTGACTGCATCCAAACTGTTCTTCAGGGAGGACACGCAAACACATCCGAGCTCCGTCACCTCCGTTTAAACAAATATTCTGTTGCTCCCTGGAAATACGAATGCATTTTTTATAACAAACTGACTTGTATAGTCAACATCTGCCTGATGGTGAGAGGAATTTAAACTCCTCTTCATTTTGACCCAACAGAGAAGTGACAGTGTGACTCTCCTGCCAGAGAAAACAGAGCAGAGAGGAGAGAGAGAGAACAGAGTAATTAACAGAGCTGTCATGCACAAGCTATCAGGACCTGCACTTCAGAAAGTAGCACTCCTCTGCAGGATTGAATATAAGACACCAGCCACTCTGTTTATACCGTTGAGTCAAATTGGATTGAAACCACCTTAAATTTCTCCATTTAACCTTCCAGAATGGAGAGGGGTTTAGGTTTAGAGCCTGGCTGTGGGGCATGAAGGGAGAATTTACCCACAAAGCATTCTGATGAGTCATTAAGAGAAAGACGAGGAGCGGCTCCACAGACGCGTCGCTGCTTTCAGTGTTAAAATGTGTGCAAAACAGTTTAGTTTCACCTTAAAGAGTCACAAGATGTGACTTTTTACTAACAGTGTGTGATTTCAGTGGTTGTTTTGTTTTAATTACTGTGCATTACATAGATTCAAAGTGTTGGAACACCCCCCACTGTGGAATCCAATACAGAAATTAAATACAGCAGACAATTGATTATGAAATAAAATGTTCTTTTGCAAGTTTTATGCTGGTTCTGTGCTGCTGTGGTCGTCTGCAGAGCAACAAGCTGCTCCTTCACTGATCAAATCGCTCTGATCCACACTGATGGAGACAGTGATGGTGATCATGTGTAGACTCTGAACTGCATATTTTTCTCCATAACCAGGTGGTATTTGTGCCTGAACCTAACCAGACTGTAAGCACAGTGTTGTCACAACATAAAACTGAATTTAAACCTGAAGGCACATAAGATTGCAACAGAAATACAAAGTTTCAACATATGGATGGTCTGCAGAAATGTACATTGCAAACATTTATCTGGTGAATGGGTTAAGGAGACACAGTGAACCAATATGATGTTCACTGGGAACATTTGATCTAATTTACGATCAATGATATTTTTTCTGCGGTGGAAAGTCATGGAGAGGAAGTCTGAAGGCAGACGGCTTCAACGTCGCAGACTCAGCCGCTGCACAGGCCGGCGCTTTGAGTCACTGGTGACTTTTGAGCCCGTTTGTCAGGAAACCACAGATCCGTCCGAGGCTGACATTTGTACCACACACTATTTGCTTATCAGCTGACTTTCAGATGGTGGAGGTGGATATTCAAGAGGATATTTTTCATTTCCAGACGTTTTTTGTGTTGTCAGTCTCTCTCTCGGTAAAGAGATCTCTGGACATTCACCGCGTTTTATTTGGTGACCAAAACCATCTTTTTTTCATGGAAACCGAAAGTTTTACCCAAACAAAAGTGAAGTTGCAACATAAAGAAACATGTAGTTTGAACGTATCTGTGGTTGTGCAGAAACACACCGAGCTACCATTTATTCTGGTGATTGGGTTTTGCTTTTGTGCTGTCACTTTACTGGGAACAAATATCTAGCCCTATATTACCACAATGACAAACACAGCACATTTGTTCCACATCTACAGAAAACCTCAACATCAGGGATCCTCCTTGAAGCAGAGATTGACAGGTAGAGATCGACGGAGCGCTCGGCCTCCTGGGAATGACGGGGGTGTGAAAACAAAAGCAATCAGGAGTGTCACCGAGCCTGCAGAGAGATCCTCTATGTGGAGACACAGCCGTGGATTCAAGTGCTTCTGGAACACAAGACAGGGCTTGATTGACCCTGGAGGAGTTGGCTGAAGGGCGTCTGATGTTGAAAAACCCCCCAAAACCCAAAGGCCCCAGGTTACACGCCTCTGCCTCCTTAGGAACCAGTGCAGGTGCTGCGACTGGAGGAGGTTTTGTTCAGATCTGATTTGACCGTCTGTAGTATGTAAGGATAACTTGAGACTGACTGTCTGATTATAATCAAGTGTAATGGGCAGTGATTAGACGTAGGGAAAGAGGAAAGAGATTAGCTGGATCCTGATCCGCTCGTGTGTCTGGATCGTTTCTTCCTTAGACTGCGATTCTTAACTTCAGCGAGGTGATTGATGGATGCAGTGAGTGATGGATGTGATGGCTGCGAGACATAATTATGAAATCACAGGCGCTGCAGACTCGTTCACATTATGCCACACTGCCTCAGTTTTTAGGATTTCTGCAAGAGAAGAAATGACAGATACGGAACTTTTTACACTACAAGCTAAAAGTTCTTGAGGTGGAGATAAAACATCATTCTGGTATCAAAGATGATCCATTAACAGACCCGAAATATCCCTCTGGGTCTTTACACTCAAATTACACCTTGGCCTGTTCTTTTCCCTCTGGATGTGATCCTCCACCGTCAAAACCGTCCTGAAAAACGACAGCAGCGTAAAGAATGAATTTGTGAACATCAGAAAGTCACAAGCTGTAAAATCCGGGTGTCTCGAGGCCTTTTACTAACGCCGGTTCTGTCTGAATAAGTCTGAGCTCACTTTTCGGTCTCATGAAAGAAAATGTTTGCTGCTTACAGAAGGTAAACTCCCGACCCAGAATATAATCATGTTACTCTCCATATGACTGTGTGAGAGCAGAAATGAGTTTCATACCTCACAGCGTCAGAGCTCGTGCTCCCGACGCTGCGCAGGCTACAATTTATTCCATGCATTTACATCCAGCTCACTGCGACTATTTCATGGTGGCTTCTGCTGCGCTGATGGACTCGCACCTACACGCCCTCCAGCTCCAGCACGGAGCACAACCTGAATACATATCACGGCAAAAAAACAGGCGTGGAAGGTTGTATGTATGACTTGCTGCCAATCCAACATCTGCGAACTGAATAGAAGGTTTGACTACGTCTTGATCACGTGACGTCTCTGATTGGGGCTAAAAAATGTTCAGGATGACTTATTAAGATCGTCTGAGACGTCCGTGCTCCAAAAGCTGATTTAATGAGTCAATTCCAGCGAGCTACTGAAATGTTACATATTGTTTTGGTAGTTTGGGATGTAAACTGCGCCGTGGGGTTGATTCTGGTAATGATGACGAGAGTGATGAGGTTTAATGAGCGTGAGCCGCCGGGCCGGACTAAAGGCGCTGAAAACAACCTCTCCGAGCTCTGAGAGCATAAAAGCCTTCTGAAAATAACAGTGTGCAGTTTGACGGGTTGTTTGAGCAGAAAAATGGCTCACATTTAATTTAAGTCTTGAGGGAGCTGAGCCACTGACTGTATGATGCGGACAGCTCTTCTCTGGTCTGGTGTCTTAAAGCTGCTGTCCTCCTAAAGGCCAGCAGGGGGAGACTCCTCTGGTTCAAAAAGAAGTCTGGCTGCATGTAAGCTTATGAGAAAATGACTTTTATAGGCATGCAAGACAATTACTAGCAACTTAAGAGGCCGTCCACACGAAAATGCTCTTTTGTGAAAACCGACATGTATTGCATCTTTTTGGCCAATCGTTCACACGGATCCTGAAAACGCACTTTTTGGAATTCGGGTCTCAGGGTGGAAAAATCTGTGTGGATGGCGAATCCACATACTTTCCAAAACGATGACGGCATCGCCCCGCCCCTCGACCTCTGACCTCTGAACCCCGCGACGTCTCATAACAACAACAACAATGGTGGACTACATGCTCGTGTTCGTGCAGCAGAAGATATTGAGCCTTTCTTACAACTTACTCTCCTTGTAGTTGAGTGTGAGTCGCAGCAGCAGTTCGAGCTCATTAACGGTCCACACAAATGATTCTGGTTTCTTTGCACTCGCCATTTTCATCTTCTTCTTGTTGTGTTTGGTTTCTCCGTCTACCGTCTGTTTGTTTACAGCGCTCAAGCTTTAAACAAAGCTTGTCAAGCAACACCTAAAGGCCTGGAATATGAACTACAGCGTTTTCGGTTGTAATACAATAACCAAAAACAAAGGACATATCCTGGAAAACAAACATTTAAACATGACACAGGACGACAAACTTTCAACACGAAACAGGAAATCACCTAAACTAAAATCTAGCACCAAGAAAAGTTTAAAAAACCATTGTGAATTCCTCAAATGTTATATTGATATGATGGTAATTTCTTGACAAACTCAAACGCCCATAAAAACTTAATTTGAGCAGAAGCGGTGAATCCCTCGTTACTCGGTTTATGCAGATGAGCCTCCGCTCTCGCTGCAGCCACACTTGATGACTTCGGCTGATTTCTGCAGGATTAGCATCGCGCTGTGGGACTACAGAGCCAAAACTACCCAGCAGAGAGAAACTGGCACAGTCACAGAAATGCAGATGAGATGAACTGTCCCTGAAAACGAGCTCAATGAGGTAAAGTGGAGAAATTGTAAAAATATGACTTCGGTGTAGTGTGTTAATTATCCATCTGCTCTCCATTTTCTTTTCTCTCGCACTCGTTCCTGCTCATTATTCGGCTCTTCTTTTCCCCGCTGCCACTTCACTCTTTCATTCGCTCCCTCGTTATTCAGCTGGAGAGAAATCCATCCAGTCCTCTCCGCTCCGGCCTTTCCTCCCCTGTTGTTAGGATTATTTGGGATGACAGGAAGCTCAATGGGACGTACGGGGGGTTCAGGCTCGGAGTCCAGCTGAGAAGAAGGGTACGAGGACGAGGCTGAGGAGAGGAGGCGGGTCTGGATAGTGAGATTGATAGCACGAGAAGAGGATGCAGTAGCTCTAATGAGATGATCAGTGGTGGCAAGGAAAAAGAAGACGAGCTAATGAAGAGAAATGGTGTTAATTCAATCCTGGTGGAAGAGGAGGAGACAGAGAAACGCCTGTTGATTCATCACAGTTTTTCCTCTCTGCTCTTTCTGTGAGTGTCACGCTGACAGTAAATCACTAAATATCACTCTGTGTTTTTAACTGCGTCCTCTCGGTTTCAGAAAGTTAGTCAGACCAAATAATCACGTTGATAACATCACCTGAGGCTCTTGGAACATGGAAATGAAAAATGTTCACTGCTTTTTTTTTTTTTTACACTTTATAGACTGAACAGGTAAATGGAGAGACAGATTCGAGGAAAAAGAATAGCCGAGAGCTCAATCAATACAGGAGATAAACACTGGACGAGGCTCTGAATTCATTTAATAAGCGCCAGCCGTGCAGAGAAGCGCTTAATACAGATAGAGCCATCACACGTTCATGCCACCTTTTCTCACAAACAGAATAATAAATGGAACAAGGTTGAATTACAGAACTCCAGTAATTACAGGATGTTTTGGTCGGTGTCTGCACAAAGAGATTTAAACTGACTTTCACACCTTTTTCAACGTTAAGTAGGTGTAACATGAGTGAACGGGATTTGGACTCACGGGTAGCAGACGGACAAAACAGATAAGATTAGAAAAACACCATGAGCTCATAGTGAAAATCAGCAGGCACACAGTGAGGCTCAGAGGTGAACTGAAGCAGAGGTCAGAACCAGGAAGGAAAAAAACTAATCTGTCTCTGAGGAACCGCAGATCAGACCGTCCTCATTCTTACACAGAGTACGTTGTGTTCAAGGATACAGTATTATCATGGCTCGGCTGTTCACTTTTAGCAGGGTTACTTAGAAAATTTATAAATTACAACCCTGCATCCATCTCACTGTAAAACCTCTGACTTCATGCACCTCCTCACTCCCACATTTAACTAAACACAGTTTAAATATCTCTGACACGTAATAGATGAAGAAACCATTCGTTGGTTAGAAGATCATCAGTCAGGAGAGTTTTTAACTTGTTTGTTAACAGCAGTCTTGTCTGTAGGTCTTATGCTCTTGTAACAGGATGTCGCTAAATGCTGCCATGTGTAAACTGTAATTTAGCTCAATAAGCTGTTGAGCTAACCAGGAGGCTGTTGGTGTTCACACCACTGGGATGAGGAGGTTTTGAGGGATGGTTGTCAGGGAGGAAGAGGTTCAGGACAGGAGAGGCTTGAACCAGCAGAGGAGTATGTTTGGGAAGTTGGAAGTGGTTTTATTCCCATTTTCTGAACACATTCAGACACATTATCGCTCTTGCTGTTAGCATTGACTTTAAGAATCAGCTTGTTTTGTTTGAACACCCCAAAAAATATATTCAAACACTTTATATCATAAAGATGTTACGACTAGACGACTTATGGCTCGAACACTGCAAGCTGGAAGGAAGAGAATCTTAAGTCAGGGGCAGCCATAAAGAAAAACTGATTTCTGCTGATCTTGTGATATGCACCAGCTCTGCTATGTGTTGTTACAGGTTGTGCTTACACAAAATGACAAACAGCAGCTCACTGACTGGCAACATGCTCAAGGAGGAAACATGGATATTGTTTCCGGGGATAATGAAGCACCCCACATCACTGTGTTTAGTGTATGAACATGGCAGGTGAGTCCAGAAAAGACACAGACGGCTGAGTGTTTGACGAAGATGGATTAACTTACCGATAAAAGATTGTGTTCTATGTTGGGTTGAAGTGGAGAAAAAGTTGAGGACGAGATGCGTCTAAATGCATCAGGGACGCTCTGAGTCACACGACAGGTGGCGAGCAAAAAATCTGTAAATAAAGAAAGAATTATGTTGGAACTGTCTGTGCAAGTCAACAGATGGTGCAGTCAGTGTGAGCAAGGGGCGCCAAAGAATCCGTGAATACGGAACTTAAACGCTGATAGTTGATAATATTCAACAGAACAAATCTTCACTACGTTTTTTTTGTCTTCATGAACCTAAAAGTTTTTGGTTTCTTGCCGCAAAAAGACGTAGAGCTCAGACAGTCCGACCTTTTCTACAGTGTGACCTCTTTGTTCTTCTTTGTTGAATTTAAAGGACGCGATTATCAAACTGAAACCTTCATCAAATCATGAACCATATTTCTGAAGGAGGCGTTTAAGTGTTTGTCTTTTGTCCGGTGAAAACAGCTCCCTGTGTATCCTTCCTCCTCCTCATGAAACCTCGCCTTCACCGTCTGTCTACAAATGTCTGACATCCAGCGTCCAGGGTGAAATATATAACAACATCCTCGTTATAAAATCTAGTAAAGGTTGTTCAGTCCTGGTTTTTTAAGGATCAAAAACCAAGTTTGTGTTTTTTAGAGATGTTTCTGAGATGCCACACGACGGAGGATTACACAAAAACTACTGAATGGATTTTCTTTGAGACGTTCAGTCCAGATCTGAAGAAAGAAACAGATCCAGGATGTTTTTCTCACTTGGGTGTTCGTTTCTCAGAGTATAATAATGGATCTGCATGAACAAAAACCAGGCATATTTAGGCTGGTACTCTGAGTGAGTTTAAATGACAGTAAAGCAGTTATGGGTGGTGCCCATCCATTCCAGAATTGGATTACGCTTGATTGAATTAAAGGGGATGAAAACAAGGCCGTGGGTTCACATATTTTGTAAAACGTGCTTGTCACATATACTGAGTCTTCCTCCATTTGTTTATTATTCAAAGTAAAACTGTTTGTTACCAGGAAATTCAAAATAAAAATGATTTACAGGTCACCAAGTTTGTTTCTGAGTGGAGCAAAATGTCACTGACATTTACAGTTTGATTGAACTTGAGTTCCTCTCGTGCCTCTCAGGTCGGCCAGGTGTGGCTGAGCTTCAGCAAACCAACACAGGTGATTTATCTCCAGAGAAATGTCTGTCTGACTAAAACTCACCTCCACGTGGAGGGTCTGAGGAGGAGATGCAATTAAAATTCAAATGTTGTGGTTGCCAAATTTATTAGCGTCCACTATTCACTTGTCAAATGTAATTAAAACTTTAATCATTTACAACTACGAGCTCAAGTGACAACAAACTTCAAGGGGAGACGAAGCGCCTAATGTAGCGCAGAGAGGAGGAAGTGAGTCCAGGTGCAGTCTGACTTTCACACGTGACAGTTTAATGGGTTTGTTTATGTGTGTGTGCTGTGTGACCGATGACTCACCTGTCACCTTGTTCACAAGTGAGCGAGCGCGACAGTTCCGCTTGCCAGAAGAAGTCGACAGGCCTGAGCTCTGGTTTCCTGCAGAGAGGAGATGTGGCCGCGCCGTCCGTCGTGATCCCGGCTGTGTTTTCTTGGCGCGGTTCAGGTCAGACAGGAGTGTGCCGGGTTTCATTCCAACCGAATATGACGCTGATCAACACACCTTCGGTTCAGCTGCTGTTGTGTTTCACTGGATAGGAAACGGGCGTGCCGGCATGGTTCAGAGCCGGGAGCAGGATGGTGATAATGAATGTGGTGTAATACCTTAGAGAAGAAAACATGCCAAAGGAAAAGGATTGTGAGGTGTTTGGGTCATCGTATTCTGTTACTTGGGTTGAACTTTCTACCATTTTCGTCCAAACAGAAGATATTTTCCTTATTTGAATCCACAGATAGATGTGCAGATTGCATGCTGCATTAGAGTTTTAGCTGCACATGTTGTTAATAATCGGTTGGCCTGTATACATTCATACATGCAAATACAAGCACAACTTGTTTATTGTTTTACTTTGAATTCTTAAAGTGAACATCAGCATTTTGTCCTCCATCAGCAGAGTTCTTTCTCCTTATAAAAGTAGAGTTTCCAGAGTTATTCCATTTTTCCCACCGTCGCCTGGGGACAGCAATGCCTCGCCCTGCTTTGGCTGTGAAATGGCTTCCTTTATGCCGAAATCTGACCTTTGTTGGTTTTAAAAATATATTTTTAGGCTTATAGGGAACCAATCTATATGCAGATGGTGTTGTTTTTCCTACAGGCTTTACCCTGTACAGTCAGGACAATAAGTTACAGCAAGAAATGTCATTTTTTACCAGAAAATGATTTAATCAAGTACAAATATCAGATACTTTCAGACTTTTACCCAGGTGGTATTCGTATGGGTGGCTTTAACTTTTGTCAAAGTAATATTTTAACATTATATCCTTACTTTTACTCTCTCCTGCTCAAGGTGTTTCTCCCTCCTTCTGATAAAAAGCAGACGCAGATCTATAACATGTAGAGGATGTTTTTTAAAGGAGCTTCCAGTGCACGGCTGGATATTGTAAAAATGTTAACCTTTTTAAAAATCGCGGCTGGCTTAGTGACATCGACTCTCTGAAAAATGATCAGATAGCCTTTCAGAGCGCTGACATCGGAATGCGAGCTTCCTCTGCCTCGTCCCTGCGGAGGAGTTGTAGAAAGAAGGGAGGTATTAATGCCCTGAAATCCTTTTCACTCCAAATCCATTCAGCTCCAGAGGAGAATAGAAAGTGTGACCTGCGTGATCTTGGTAAAGCTGCAATCCAAGTTAAGTTTATAGTCCATTATCTATTTCTCCATGTTTTCCTGAACCTGTCTGCAGAGTTTCTGGATCTGATGTATGTGAGAGGTGAATGCAGGCTGCGGTTCAGTATGTCAGCCGACATGTTTCTGAACGTCCACCCCCTCCACTCGGCACCGTTTCTGTTATTTTGGAAGGTTTTCATAGAATATCCAGATCAGGACCATGTGTTCTGACCCCCCGTGGTCTCCTGACTGGCACTGAGTTGGTGGTCGTCTGTTCCTCCCACAGCAGAAATCCTCAGCTGGACGTCCTGTTTTTCTTGGTTTGACTTCCTGTTTGCTTTTGTTTGTTCTTCCCACTCACAGGGCAACACAGCGGGTTTCAATATAACTTATAAGGAAACTTCTGCCCCTGAACCAGATGATCCAGTGGGAGCAGAGTGAATTGTGTGTATTTAGCTGCAGTATCGTCAGTAAAACTGATCCTCAGTCATTCTGAGGCACAGCATCACTTTTCCAGAGCTCCTGAAAACTACGTTTCAAAGTCCAAGTACTTCTTCTGCAGCATGGTAGAGTCACAACCAAAGACGGCTACATTTATTTTTAAATATCAGGATTGTTTTGGAATTGTTTCATCATATTAGATATCACACCATCGATCGGGACACAAAACTACATGAAATCATGTTTTCAAACTGAGCTTCACCCACTTTCAACTATGAAGACACACAAAACACAAGACACTTAAATGCAATAAATTCTTTTGCTTTGGCATCAAATTGTGTGTTCACAGAGGACTTCATCACTTGCTGTCACATCTCTACATACAATCAGTCATTTCTAAATACCATTGACATCCTCAATCCATTTCAATCAGAAAACCTTCAGCAGCACTGGAACAGCTCTGTTACAGGTGACAGATGAACTGTTGGCCTCTGTGGACTTTGTATTAAAGGTAAAGCACTGAGCATAGATTGATATTTGATTGATATAGGCCGGTTTTCTGCCCCCGTCACCTCGGGAGTCCCTCAGGGATCCATCCTCGAGCCACTTCTATTCGTACAGGTTTCTTCTTTGAAACATTATCAGGGAGCGAAACATCTCGTGTGACCGATGTTTCCCAGCTGAAACTCCCTCGCGGATCTAGGGATTCCCTACAACTTCTCTTGGACCATTTCAAAGTCATTTCCTTCAGCTAAACAACAATAAGATGTCGAGTAAGTATCGTTAATCTGTGAAAACACAAAACGAATTCCCAGCAGCAGTGGAGATTAAATGTAAAAAGTGAAATGCAACCTGGATCTGCATTCCTCAGTTACAGAGCGATTTGAATGAGCAGGAGTGAACTGCTCACTAAAAGAACGGAAACTGAAAGTTCAGCTCAGTCAACTCCTGTAATATTTACATATTATTCTAAGTCAGGCATTAAAAAAAGGTAACTTCAAAGCAAAAGTGCACCGTCTGGTCATTAATTAAGACTGAGGACAGCAGCTCTGTGTGCAGACGGGAGGCACAGAGCGTCTGCAGAAAACCATATTTATACACCGACGCTCTCATCAGCGTTGCTGCGGGCGCTGTGACACGCAGCAGAGTTCAGTGCAGCAGCAAACTGTGACAGAGATGTACTCAGTGGAAACACACACACACACACACACACACACACACACACACACACACACACACACACACACACACACACACACACACACACACACACACACAGAGTTACTGAATGAAGACCAAAGTGAGGAGCAATATCCGGAGTGGTAAACTGTTACTCAACACCAACAGGACATTTGTCCCGAGACTGAAGATAAGCCTCCTCCTGGGAAAATGAAACTCAGATTTATATGTAAATCCAGTTCTAAAGTGATTCCTTCCTGAACGCTCCGGAGTTTGTGGAAATTGATCAAATTAACGTTGTAGAAGTGCAGTTTTCTTTTAGCTGACACCCTTGTTATCCACCACTGAGGGAGCTTTATGATTTATTTCTCAATTTATCTGTGTGAATTATTTTATAGTGAGAATAATAACTTTGTTAGAGCTGTCAGTGTGAAATGAATGCTTACTGCTGCTGTCTGTCCAGAGCTTTTCCTGCCTGTAATTATCTCATTATTCAATTAGTAGTCTTTCTGGGAACAAAGTCCTGGGAAGGGCCCACTCACTCCTCTGACGTATCATTATTGATGTATTAATTGGCGTTTTCCCTCGTTATTTCCCTCATATCCTGCAAGAATTTCAGGCAGTGAAATTTCCTCCGCTGATCTGATCTCGTCTCGCAGATCATTAAATGAGTCAACGTTCAAAAAGGAAAGAAAGAAATTAAAATAGCACATCAGGGGGGAAATGATTACCATGAAAACTGAATGACAACAAAACAGATAATGGTGAAAACAGAACGAACAACGTCATGAAGAAAAAGACAAATACAGAGGATCCCGTTTCTGCTATCTGAATAGTTTTTTTCTGATGAACTGTATCAGCAGATGGTTTCACTCCGCATGAATAACATCTGATGTGACCAGATGTTACAAGGTCACTGTTTCTGAGAGTCTTGACCGCATGTGAAGCCGTCCTGACTGTCCACACTCAGCCTTGTTGTTTCCCGGCCACAGCATCAGGGTTTGGTATCGTTAACACGTCTGGCCACGTCGAAGGGTCGAGGTTTTGTTTACCGCAGACACAGATGGAATTTGTCCCGAGGTCCCCGCGGCGTGACTAGTACACATATTAAAGTTGTAGAACTGCAGTCACCGCCTGAAGCTCCACCGCCCTCTTCACCTCCCGATGTGAAAATCAGGTCATAAACGTGTGATGTGAATGTGATATGACACATTTTGTGAAAATGTCAATATGGTTATGTAGTCGATGACACACAGGTGATTGTATCCATGGTTGCAGAAATGTTAACCACCTGGCTGAAGTGGCTGCTCGTTGTCCAAAAACTACTGAGAGAGAAACGAGTCTCTGACTGAACCTCATGTACGCCGTCACGCTGGCTGAAACTTGAGATGGACGTCGTCTGAGACTTCGGATGTCTTAACTTGTTTGCTGAATCAGCTCATCCTGGCGAGCGAGATGTAATTACTGTGCCTGCTGCAAGCTGTACCTCGCTCTCTGTGAATAATTCAACCCTGAAATCTGCATCCTACTTTGATAAGCCCGTATTAGTTCTGCTCTTGATGAAAGCGCTCTGTGTGAAACAAAGAACAACAACACTTGATGTGTTTTTGTAAAACCAACAAAGCAGAGACAGGTTGTGTCAAATGAAAGAGTAGAGTACCGTCCCTCATCCCGGCTCCAAACGTTCATCCAAGTTTTGTGGAAATCTGTCCATTAATCCTGCTGACAAACAAACAAACAAACAAACACACACAGGTGAACCTATAACATCCCTGGCAGAGGTGATGAAATTGATTTTGGTGATCAAAAACTCAGCAGCAGGAAACAAAGCGATAAGAGGTAGAAATGAATCTCAAACTGATGAAAGCAAGAAACACAGTTTTCTCCTCTCGTCCAGAAAAAGGACAAACCTTAAATAAACAGACACATTTAATTACTCACATCCACAGTCCCTACGAGTAGTTGCATGTTTCTATATTACACTCTACAGTTTAATGGCGACAGTGTTGTTGTGATGACACGCCTCGGTTAGTTTCACGTCCGTGGTAAACCTGCGTGATCTCTGATGTGTTTGGGAAATTCCCCCTTCCACCCTTCAGTCCGACTTCACCTCCAGTACTTTGAAAACTTTTGTGGTGGCTCAGATTATAACGTACTTCTTGTCGCGGCACACGTACAGTAAACTCTTGAGAAAAGTGTCACTCAAGCAAGAATTAACCTGAGCAGAAAAGCACTGCGGGGTCTCGAGCTCCAGCATCCCATAAGTGACAAACATGGTTTCAGTGCTACAGTGACAATGACAGTGATGGTGTGTGTTAAATCTCTAAACAGCGAGCTACACCAGCACGCTTCTGTCCTCTGAGATAGAGAACGAGGCTCAGAGTCGTGCACTGACTGTTTCTGACGTCTGAGCTGACATGTGTCAGTCAAACCTGAGTCATTTACACTTCACAGGCAAACCTCCTATGGAGAGCGGCGCTGCGGTAGGTGTGATGTGGTTCAAGCTGCGATGGCATGACTACCGTGCTCGGGAGAGTGCATGTGCTGCGATAAAGCCGTAACCGACACACAGACTACCTCGTAATCACAATCTGAGGAGTTTGAGTTGGAGGAGCCGGATCTTGGCGAGCAGCTCGTCTAAAGCTTCCTGTCTTCAGTGAAGTCAGGAGGGGCTTAAAATGTGCCTCATGAGGGAGAAGTAGAAACCAGTTGTCGCGCACTCGTTCCTGCCTTTTGGCCTCTTCTCTGCACTTTATCTCCATCTTTTTCTCTGCAGTAAAGAAGGATTCTCAAGATAAAGTCCCCAAAGTGCAAAACACAACAACAAATTACGACTAGAAATTGTTATTTGTGTGTTTTTATGGATCCCACTGCCGTTTGTCACCTTCATACGTTGACTTATAACATAGAAGCCTTTCTATGAATCCCCATTTACTACCAAAATACTGCAGACTGCTGCTATTCTGCTTTTACCTACCCGTCCCAAAATCCTGGTCATTGAGTGCTACCCACGCAATTTTGTTCTCTTCAACTTGTGCGCATCAGTGTCTTTTGGTCCAGCCAGTAAATTCTAATCAGCAGCTACAAGCAGCTTAAATCAGCGCAGAGCAAAACCAAGATGAAAAATGAATAAAAACACAGAGCAGCTGGATATTCAGCCAAGGTTTGTGAGACAACATGCACACTGAGAAAGACAAAGTCCTTCAGAGCAGGACTGCGAGTACCACGGACAGCTCCTGCATCAGTCTGGGCTTCAGCACCACGGACAGCGGCCATGACACACTGCAGCAGACTGCCAGTGATCACAAACAGGAAGTTCTCTTCCACTCACAAAGCTAAATCTGCTGGAGTCCAGCAGCACCGCCCAGCAATGAATCCTACATTTATGTGGGCTGTAATGTTTAGAGAGGCGATGAATCATCTTTATGGTCGTCCTAAAGTTGTTTGTTGTGCTGCTGAGCTGTATTGTGTTGTACCGAGAGGTCGTTTCAATGTTTTTTTACAACTGTCATTGATAAAAAATGGGGGCACATTGTGTTGCACAGCGACACTGCTGGACTCTGTTTTTTATTCAGCGTCGCACACAGAAAAACAAGATTTTAGTCTTAAGACAGATGTGTATCTTTACTTTCCAGTATCGTCAATCGCTGCATTACCAACATGTTCTTCCTTCATCGTCGCCTCCTCGCTTCTGTTTCACAGATTTAAGCTGCGTGTGCTTTAATTTTCTGTCTGCGCCTCGACAACATCGCAAATGAGGGTTTTCCCTTCATGCATCATTTCTCAGAGGATTTAAATAATTAAACGTGTTAATTAATGAGTCAACTAATGTATTTCACATAATGCCAATAAAGATAATTAAACGTGGAAACGATGTTATTGCTGTGCTGTAAGGAAAGCGAGCGGAGCCTCTGGTTCATCAGGTGTTTCAGCCCACACATGTGGAGCAGCTTTTGTGAGCTCGTAACGACGTCGGCAACAAGATCAGAGTGTGTTTGACTTCATGACACAGAAGGATTCATGCCGTCGGACTGAATGGATTTGTTCTCGTTTCCTTCATTTAGTACATTTCTGCAGAGGTGCAGGTGCTGTGTGGGAGAATCTTTGCTTTAATATCTGACAGTTTGAGAGGGCGGCACATATTTTCTGTAGTTATAGTCGACTAGATTTTGGGCAACAGGAAGAATTAACTCTCAGTTATCTTTTGACTTTTGTCTCCGTCTCATGCTGAGCTGCACCCGCCGGCGGCGGTGGAGGAGGAGGAAGTGTTCATGATGTGTAAAATTAATTCACCAAAATAATTCAGCTAAATGTACTTAAGGTATTAAAGTCCAAGTTCAGACAGAATGGCTCTTTTCAGAGAATATTGTTTCTGATATATTAAAGAAACAGTTCAACCACAAATGTAATTTTAGTAAATATTATTATTCACTCCCTCCTGATGGAAAGTCAGGCGAAGTGTCGTAGTCCACAAAATTTCTGGAGCCTCACAGCTAAATGGAGCTGAAGAAGCTGGACGCTAAAATGTAAAAAACAACCCCCCCAAAAGTAAAAATGCTCCACTCAGCTCATCAGCTTAAATCTGTGGGGCCTCCGGAGAATCGGACTCGAGCTGTATGGAGCCATTTCATGTCTTTCAGTTGTTTAATTGACATTTTTAATCCGTTGTTGAAGTATGAAGCTCTAGAAATGTTTTGTGGATTACGAGACTGACTTAACATCAACACGATAGTTTCATCTGTAGCACAGCGTCATATTTTATAAACTGATCATGCGCTTTGCACATAATCTGTAATAAAACTTGTACAAGCTGTCAGATAAATGTAGTGGATTAAATTGTACAATAAGCCCCTTTTTGAAATGTGGTGAATTAGATGTATAAAGTAGCATGAAGCCTGAATTTGAGCACACATTGTTCTGTATGAGACGGATCTTGTCTCTGACCCGGTTTGGATCGTTTCTCTGCCGTTTCCACTGGATGTTTCCTCCCTCCAGCTCCAGATATTAATACTCTCATCCGCCCACTTCTCTCCTCACCACCAGCAGCCGTAAGACTCAGACGATGATGGAAACATTTTGCTTTCCAAATTCGATGGTTTTTTTCCCACCTGTATTCATCCGTGTGCTCGTGATGGAGCAGAAGCCAAAATCTGCTCATGAATCAGTAAAAACTTTAAACTCTCTGATTCCAGATTCCCCTTTCATCCGGCCTAATGAAGTCTCGTCAGCGCTCGTCTGCGTCTGTGATCACGTCGTTAGTCAGCCCCTCCTGTCTACATGACACACTTACACCTTCCAGCTCCTCTGAGAAACATGACATCTGCCTTTGAAAGAGTTCAGGTCTTGATGATTTTCCAAAAGGGAGAACATAAAAGCAGCGTCTGCCAAAACGAGGTCAGAAAAGTGGCAACTGCTCAGATTTCAGGAACAGATAGTGTCTGCCAAAAAAAACCTGACCAGACACTTTGCGAGCAAACACCTTTGATCCACTCAGCTGCTCAAACAACTCTTCTGCCAACACACGGCGTAATTTCACTTTGTTGTGTCTGCAGGTAGTCTGCTGCTACTGGAGGGCGCCGACACTGAACACACATCCTCTGTCCTTCAGTTTCCTCTAAGTGGAAGCCGGATTCTCCTCAGAGCAGCTTTCAACCTTATCTTGTAATCCCTCTTCGGTTCACTGACTCGTGCCTCCACGCAGCCGGCTGTGTTGATAGATTTCTACCTTTATTTCATTTAGCCAGGTAACACGCTAACAACAAGCTAGCTGTCATGCAGCTGCACACACAGTGTTCAGCCGGACTCGTGTACAGGGTGCACAATGGAAGCATGAAGAGAACTGGATGCAGGAGCACTTGGGCAGCTGAATGGTTGCAGGGCCTGTCGCATGGCCGCACAGTGGCTGCAACCGCTGTTTCACTCCAGCTGGCGACCTTTGTTGCACATCATACCCCTTCAGTCTCTCTCCACCGTTTCCAAGTACCAAAAGTACCAAAAACAATCTCAAACCCTGGATTCAATCTTGCAGTTTTAGGTTTTCTGGGAGTGAAACATCAGAGAACCTGTCAGGAAGAAGAAACTCCTGTGCCAAGTTCTGCACAACTTTTACAGAGGAGCAGTAAAAAGCCTCCTCACAGCGACACCGACAGAAACAATGAGAAGAAAGCCTTCGTGTCCCTGCTGTCCTTCATCCACTATAACTCTAATTAAGTTAATGTATAATGTCTGTTGTGTCCAATATCCGGCTTTGTTTTCCGTTGGTTGTCATCACTGAACAGCGACTCGCCCTCCATTTACCCTCCAGCTGCATTTCCAGGGTTGTCACAGTTACCTGTCAGACGTGTGTCGAGCCTCCTGATGCCTCTCACTTGTTGTTCTGTCTCACTCCAGCCTAACTGTTGTGGTGCTTTTACTCGGGCCGCTGATTTTACCTCTGAATTGAGCATTTTGGGCAGTTTGTGTACTTGAAGCTTTCTGCTGCTCTGTCGTCAGCGTCTCACTCTGGAGGTTGAAAAGATAAAATAAAGGGCATTTAGTCTGCCGGCTCAAACGGCTCTCAAGCCTCTGTTTCACTGTCCATTACTGCATTAACTCTGAAAGTCTCCCTGTTGATCCCTGAAGCTGCCAACAACATCCTTTAAACTCCTTTTTATCCTTTTTGAAAGTCTATTCCCCAGATTCACACAGTTAATATCAGAGCTGGAGCGCTTCTCTCAAACTTTCCGGATTACTTTTTTGTATCTGTGATGTTGCGATTGCCGAAAAAAAGGAGATGAAGAAAAATTCAATTTTAGGAAACAAATTGTCTTAGAGACGGCGTGATATTACAGCAGGCGTACAATAAATGTGACACTTATACAACGTCTAAATGGAAGTGCTGGAGAAGTCAAAGTGATGGAAATCTGCTCAGTATTCATATCCTGCGCTGCAGCTACAGTCCTTAATCCTTTGCACACATTGGGACGCAGCAGTGGGAACAAGATGACTCCCTAATGGGGATGGATCGCTGTCTCGAGGGAAGAAAGTGGAACTGTAAGGAGGAGAGATGTGAAGGAGAGCGAAGCTGCACTCTGTGACTTTGACATGTCGTTTCTCTGCTTGTAAAAATACACCAGTTGAAGTTGTAGCAGCACTCGAGTCTGAGTGACTTACAGCGTTTCATATTACAAAAACAACAACATAAAAAAAAAAAATCTTATTTTTGCCAAATCACAGCACAACATATCATGACGAGTTGTTGGAGTTGGAACTTTTATGAGGTTTAGTTGGATCGAACACAAAGCAGAAGCCAGTGGTGGTTAATCGTAAGATGGCAAGCAACCAGGGTCAAATATGATAATAATTACAGACCAGCATCAGTAGAAATGACAACAGGGACAATCCTGACAAATGTAATACATTGTTTTATTCATAAACTTTGAATAAACACAAACGGATGTAACATTTCCTCCTCAGACTCACTTTTTTAATCCCAAAAGTTCTAAAGTAATCTGGGCTCTCCTCCCGTCGGTGAACGGCTCCGATCGGAGCAGAATCTGAGGTGTTTATTAACCCAGAAGGTCCAGATCTGCAGTCTGCTCACATCTTCTGTTTTATTTTGAACGAGAGACCTTTACTGACAGCCACAGCAGCATGATGTGATGAAATGTGAGCAGCTTTTTTCTCCACAAGGTTTTTAACCACATATGAAATGTTTCGGCTTCTCTACTGATTAATACCTCTGACAGATATGATGTGTGTGTTAGTGGGAGAGTCTCACTCAGTCTTCTGTTCCTGCTCTGTCCTTTGAGTCTTTCAGCTCAACGTTTTGGATTTACATTCCTCGACTTTACAGCTCTGGTTCAGTCTCTCTCATCATCAACAGTTCCAGAGTCAGAGATGTTTATCAGGAGTTGGTGGAGATCGAATCAGAGCTGAATATTTCATTTGTTATCAGGAAACGGCACTAATTAAGTTCTTTTGATTTTCTGTGTATGGAGGGCAGGACGGGAGAATCATTAGCTGAAAGCTTGTTCCTCTGACGCTTTTAAAGATGACGTTAGATAAAAAATACAAAGCAACATGTTCAGAAGCTGATCTCACACACGAAGCTTGTCGTTCGCTCAGACTTCTGTTTGAACCGTAGATTTGTTGCTTGTTAGAGAACCAGATGAAACAACTCCAACAAATACAGCAAGGGATTATGGGTTATCAACAAATGGCTGCTGTCGTCTGACAGTCAACAGTTACTCGTGTATGTAAAGCTGCACCAAGTGAAATCTGGACTAATGGTCAGATTTGAGTCAATAGCAAATCCTTCCTGTCCTCTCAGCTGGCGGTGTGAACGCCACAGAGGGTCAATTTATGGGAATTTGTGCCAGATGAGGGAAATTAGCCACTAACAAGCTGCTTCTGAGTGACACGGAGCAAATCCTAAAAAATGCATCGCATTAAACTTTTCCACTCAGACTCGGATCAAAGAAACCTGAATCTGCAGACTGATTATACCGCCGCGCTAAGTCACTCTGGATAAGCGCTTCAGCTACGCGACATGTATTTCTGGCAGAGAGGAAGTCGGCTGAGAGCGGGAGGCAGGAGGAGTGACAGACAGACAGACCGGAGAATAAAGCAGAAGAAAGACACTGAAGTGAGGGAAGAAAGACGGAGCGACGGGGCGAAGACGATATGAAAGAATGGCCGGTGGGGATGAATCGGGGAGCTGCGAGGATGTTTCCGGAAGCTGTTTAAGAATTAATCCAACAGCGAGCGGTAAACAGAGCACAAATACATCACAGCCGCCACAGAGCTCCCTGTGCTGAGGCAGCTAGGAGGGAATATTATAAAGATGCAAATGTGGCCCATTTACAGGGGCGCAAAGGCGCCAATTGAAATTTAGGGTGTTTGTGCTCGATGAGTGTATATATACGTATAAAATCAAACACAAGGACGGCAGACGGATGCACACACCACCGATGAGACATGATTCCATATTCCCTCGCTCCTCTCTCACCTGACAGAACGCTTCATTTCTTAACATAATTCAGGTTCTTGACATTTTGGGCCTCGCTGTCTTGATTTTGTTTGATCCCTTATGATAACAATAAGTCTTTCCTGAGATGTGGAGACACAGCGTCGTCAGTGTAACCTCAGGTAACTTCAGCAGTAAGAAGATCACGCAGACAAGCAGGTAGAAGTGAACGTGTGCGCACCTGAAGTCAGTAATCCGGTAATCCGTCTGTAATCCCTCGTCGCACGGGAAAACTCAGCGCAGACTATTATGTAGGTCAAAGCTGAAGCGGAGATGCAACAGATGTGAATTGTCTTAAAGTTCTCCTCCAGCTGACAGGTGGAGCTCCAGCAGCCGAGCTGGACGGTTCTGAGTCCACAGAACCACAGATGTTCAGAGATGCCGTCACTCTCACGCAGCTTAAATTAAAGTTATTAAATCCACAATGTTTCTCTAAACTAAAGGGAGTTTTGCTGCCTATATTTTGAAGATATGACGTTGTGTGATGATGATGATTGTTGTGATACAAGCTTAAAATATCTGCGAGTTGTCGGGTTGTTGCTGCCTGTATATGGTCAGAGTCTTACAAATGTCACCAACCACAACAATGTTTATCAAGCTTTTACTTTTGATTATTGGTCGTCAAATGTCTGCGTCATATTGGAATACTCAGGAACAACTACTGCAGCTCCAGAGTCAAATGAAAAGACAGAAACATGACTCGACCCCCCCGAACACAAATCCACCAACATGAACTCAGCGACCGGCTGAATAAATGAAGCAAAACAAAATAATTTAGGTATCAAACTCTGAAACTCAAACTGCTCCTCACAGAGACAGCAATACGTGAGCAGACACACACTCACACACACACACACACACACACACACACACACACACACATCCTCACTTCGCCCCGCTCTGAATCGATTACCCCTCCTACATTTAGAGGCTCGGGGCGTTAGCCATTAGCTCTCCGCCTCCCTGAAGGAATCCAAACATTAGGGTCCAGAAACAGCTGTGGGGGAACTGAAGATTGTGCCACAGGAAAACTTTCTCACAAAGGCTCCCCCGTATTTTCACAGCGTGCACATTATCCCAGGCGAGTTCTCAATTCCACAAAAGCTTCAGGGTGCTGTCTGAAGAAACACTCATTTTGACATTGATTTCAGTCAAAATGTAATAATTCTGCTGCGCTGCTGAATGAGAGAGGTGGCTTTTAAAAAAACACATCTTTGTGTTGCTCTGCTTTGTACGCGCCGATTGCTAAGCAACGATGAAATAGCGGGAAGGAAAAAACGCCAGCCTTTTCCACCGCTGTAATTATTTTAGCGGCTGTCTCAAAGAGGCAGCTTAATGCCTCCATTATAATCATAATCAGTGCGAGAGGGCGTCACGCAACTAGAAGGTCAACAATTTAAATCCAGGAAGAGCCAATCGCATCGCCGCCAAAGTGCACCAAGCCAAAACACTTAAAATACGTGAAACTTCCTCTAATGAGAAGATCGCTTTGAAGATCAGCAACCTTCTGTCTTAATTGTTTGTTCAGGCTTGACCTCTGAACTGAAGAAGTGAAGTGCTGGTGTAATTATTTCTCCATTTATTTCATGAGGGAGACGAGCTTCTGTTGTGGAACAGTTCAAATTATTGAGTCAGTCATGGACCAAATGTGCCTTTCTGACCTCTACAGAACATCTTGTTCTGCGTTTGAGTTGTAAACCTCCTCGTGTCGTGACCCTACTATGGACTGGACTGGAAAAAACTTCACTTGAGACTTGAACCAAATGAAATGCCTGCTTATTAAACCTTCACCGATCTCTGCTGAAAGATAAATCAGATTTAAGACTTCACGTATCAGGAGCTAATATGACTTTTGGAGTGCAGCTTGGTCAGCTTGTGTCACAAAAATGACTTTGGTTTAGGAAAAGATTTTTGATTCTGGGTTCAAATATCTACGCTACTTTTGTTGATATAATTAATTATAATTAAAAAACCTAATTCACATTCACAAAGCCGCACACAAAACTAAAGTCCTGCATCCGACCCTCTCTACATTTTCTACATTTTCTACATTTCTAATTTCTGAGGTCAACATCCACAGTCCTCTAAGATAAAAATTGTTTTCTGATCTGATGCCATCATTTGTCTTTGCTTCCCAAACCTGTTACAAATCACTGCTGGGATAAAACTGCCTC
The DNA here is from genome assembly GCA_903131615.1 of Diplodus sargus. Lineage (NCBI taxonomy): Eukaryota > Metazoa > Chordata > Actinopteri > Spariformes > Sparidae > Diplodus > Diplodus sargus. The sequence continues at coordinate 94,780 of CAEMYA010000225.1, read as the reverse complement.
CTTTGCTTCCGTCACAGTTCCTGCAGATGCTAAAAGGCTTTTGTCACTTGAGTAGATGCTCATTAGTCCACACTGCACTAATGACGCCTACAGGGTGGGACACCGGGTGAAGCTCCTCACTGCCAGGTGAAGGAACAAACAACCGGAGACACCTCGAGTCACACGGTGTTGTTACAGACGGACGTAAGCTTTCAGAACTGTGAGAAAACTGGAAGAAATGGATTAAAAAGCACTCGTTTGGAGAAGATGCTTTTATTCAAAGCGACAACAAGTGCATTCAAACCACTTAGAAACACGAGATATCATCCATAATTGGGTGTACACCCTTTTAAGCAAACGACTAAAAGCCTGCTGGAGTATAAAGCACCACCCCTCACTCCTTCTGCTCACTCTCCGCTCGTTCAGCTCTCAGTTCTGCCTCATTAGTGAGTCCAAACCTGGAGGGTTCAGAACCACGGACAGCTCCCGGAGCTTTTTGTCAAACCCACTTCAACAAAAAAAGCTTTTAACGTTCTGTTGTCTTCTCCGTCTGAGTCGAAGACGCGCAGACTCAACCTGACGGTGTTGTGGAGGCTCCGTCAGGCTGTGATGGATTTGCCTTAAACTGTGAGTTCATGATGTCACTTTGCATTTTCTCACATTTATTAAACTTTGTTTAAATGTCGAGCCTTTTTCTCGAAGGTGTCATGTATCCTCAGGAGAATCAACCACATAATGATGATATGAAATAATAAAAAGTCGCATCATCCCTCATATATCGTGCTTTATCCTCTGCGGTAAATCTGATGCTTCTGTCCCGACTGTCAGGAAACGGCAGAGACAAGGTCATTTATTATGAGAGGCGCAGAGATCTTAATTAGGCTTCTGACAGTCGAGTAGCGTGCAGCAAACTTCAGCTGTCAACTAAACTCTGCTCCGGTGCCACTAACACTGTGATCGTGTGGTTAATGTTTTAAACCTGGGTTACTCTTCTCTCCTGCCCACAGGTGCAGTGTGGGTAAACTTTCCTGACTCTGCTTTTGTACGAACCCAAATTAGGAATTGAATTATTATGAAGTTTTGCAGGTTCAGTCTCTACCCTCCATCTAGATCAGACTGTGTTTTATGATCAGCGTAGACAGGTTGTATATTTCCTGAAGGACGGTCGGGAGGAGCATGTTCACCGGTGGTGCAGGGAGATGACCAGTGATTACATTACATTTATTCTAATAACTTTAGTTACTCATTACAGATTTTGTGCTGCAGTGTAAGTCTTAGCAATCAGATTTAGAACCACACAAACGTCTATATGAATGATTCAGTAACTAATTTAGCCAATAACAAAATGTCTTTTGCAGTTTATTGAAGGTTTTCGATGTGCAGTCGAAACTTAAACTCACAGAAATCTGCTCTTTAATCTCTACGTACACATTAACTTCCATCTCGCCGCTCTGATATCAGACTACAGCCAGCGTCGACTGAGGATCTCCTCAAGAAAAGTACCAGAGAACAAACAGGTCGCTGCGAACACGGAGTGTTAATGAATCTTGTCCTCTAGGAACAAACAACAGGCGCTGAATCTATTATGAACAGAACTCAGCGTCTGAATACTAAAGAAATACAAAGGGCAGCGTGTACGACACTTTGTCCTGCACAACATGTCTGTGCGGTAGTAACTCACAGGACACAAACAACTAACAGACACACAGGACTGATTCTGTATGACAAGAAAGATCTGGACAAAGTCGCAGTGATGAGAAGCTTTGATGCATTTAGGTTATTATTGAAAGTTGTTCTGAGCTCCTGCTAATGTGTGTGACGTCTCAAGATGTACAGATTGTGATTTGAGGAAAATATATGATTTATAAAAAGATGTACTTGTATTTGTGAGTAGGTCATTATCTCAGTGGGAATAAATGGAAAGACAGACACAAAAGACAATCCTGTTTGAGTTGTGCCATGAATTACACACATCATGTTTGTTGATTTAAATGATTGCCACGACTATTCAACCTGTTCAGCTCATGAAGTGGAACACTGCGGACGGACGTACTTTTGGGATCAGAACCATTTGTCTCTCTCCGACTTCTGACTTAATAGTGATGCACATTCCTTCCAAAACAAAGGTCCCATGATGCACACAGGAAGGGGCGGGACTTTGCCTCTTAATTGCATTTATTAATCCACATTTAGTGGAGTATGTCCTGTAGTTTGGTGTGTGTATGATTGAGTCAATATAACAGCAAACATGTCAGCCAGCAGCAGAGTGGCTCCTGATGTGACTCTCACATAAATTGGACAATCCTTCTGTGAATCCTCTTGTGACTTGTTGACTATCGGACAAAAAGATTATCAACAGACTTGTTAGGGTTCGACAAAACCATCTTTCTGCCGAGGCAGCAGCGGACATGATGAAAGTGTGTCCTCACACTGTTGTGTGTGGCGCTGTGAGATCCCACAGCACGGCTGCTGAAACATTAATGTGACAACGACAGAGAGAACAGAGACGTGACCGAGTCGCGTGTTGGGTCTGTGTTATTTTAGTGTCACTGTCAGGTTGAGTTGCCTCTCTCTCTCTCTCTCTCTCTCTCTCTCTCTCTCTCTCTCTCTCTCTCTGTGTCCCTCTGTGACACACACACACACACACACACTACAAAGACTTGAAAATAGCACTTATTTTCTTGCGCTGTAATCATGAGAACATTTGCATACAGCAGACTCATTCATTCCCCAAAACCCTGAAGTAAAATCTTAATGATTATCCTCGTTGACCCAGAATCTCTCTCCTTCTCTCTCACTCACTCACTCACACACACAACACACACAACACACACACACACACACACACACACACACACACACACACACAGACGT
>CAEMYA010000225.1:78645-91869 GCA_903131615.1 Diplodus sargus | reverse complement strand
ACACACACACACACACACACACACACACACACACACACACACACACAGACGTCTGCAACAACAAAGACTTCTGCTCTTTCTGCTATTTTTGGCCATAATTAATTCATGAAGGATGCTGTGTTTTATGTCTCTTAGCGATGGCCGCTGGTCATGTGACCTGACAGCTCAGGCAGGACCGGTGGGCTGCAAAGACGCTGGACAGCTGGCCGCTCTGTGGGGTGTGTGTGTGTGTGTGTGTTTACATGCATTTTTGTACGTGTGTCTGAATTTCGGTATATCCACATTTGCATTTTTTTTCCCCGTGCATGTGTGTATTTCAAAGAGGTCGGCCACTGGGGAGGAAAATAAGCTCAGCTCAACACACATGTGGTTCGCTTGATTACATAAGAGCGGAGTGATGTTGCAAGAGACGGCGGGAGGACGATGAAGAAAGGGATGGAGGGAGGAGGGAGGGGAGAAAAGGAGGATGCTGATCTCCATAAAAACGTAGCTGCAATATCCCCAAATTCTGGAAGGTTTCATCAGTAAACTGCTGCGATGCTTCTGAGGCTCTGTGATATATTAACACTTAAAGGTATCACAGGGAGACAGAGTGGATCTAGTTTCATTCAGTGGCTCTAACCCACCACACTGTGGGAGAAACAGTATCATCTGTTCGCTGTTCAGATAACAAACAAATTAAAGTCAATTACAGGAAGTCTAGAAGAGACTTGGAATCTATTTTAGGTGTGAGGAAGAAAAAACTGTTGTGTCTTTCCCAAGAAATCAACCTCACTTGTGTCCTGGCAGCAACAATAAGACTTCAGGCCTGAATCTTCCTCGTAAAAGATTCATAATGACAAAACTAAATGACCAGAAAAATAATCTTTTCTCTGATCCATAATATGTTCCACGTCCCCTCCAGGTCTCCGACCAAACTCACCGTCAGAGTCCAGTTTCCTCTCAGAGACCTGTGAGGAGAAAACACCAGCAGTGAGGAGACGATGAACATCTAAATGTTGCATTAGAACAATTTCTTTCAAGGTGACTTCAACTCTTCCTCACACCTTTAAACAGGTGATCCCAGGTGCTCACGTCACTGCTGGGTTCATTTTGTCAAAGCACACTCCAACCTCCAATTTCAATCATGTTGACAATCAGCAAAATGTCCAGACTGTCAAGACACTTTGCATGATTCCCCTTCAGGATGATTCACCTGTTAACCTTCAGTCTCACCCTCTCGTGTGTGGTCTCTACAACAGGAAACAGATTATTTAGAAGACATCTTGAACCATTTAAGTTGGAGCACCATGTCCCAGCTACAAGGTGGAGATCCCCAAAGCATGTCCACAATTTCATTTAATTATTTGTTTGAATCTTCACAAATTAAAAATGGTGGAGTGAAGAAAAAATGCACCAAGTAGCCTTCAGGTTTTATCTAAATACAAGCCAATTTAATGAATGAATGGTTTTATTAGGCAGAATATAAACCCTCTGGTGCACAACGTCCAGTAAAGGAAAATATTTTTAAAAAGTTAAAATTATTCCTGTATCACTTTTTATACCGTTGATGCTCGGCGACTCTTATCTTTAAGTTTTGGCCCTCGAGGAAAAAAATGAGAAAAACATCTGATCAACATCAGGCCAACATCTGCACCGATATACAGAAGATCTACCAGATTGTCTTGAAACACTTGATGCAACGACCAGCTTTGATTCCCAAAAAGTTTTATTTGCACATTTTGGGTGAAAATGTGTTTTTCTCTCGCTGTCGTACAATAATGCCAAAAAAAAACCCTCATACATTTTAATATCAGAGGGAATCGCACTCGTTCACATGTTATTTTTGCAGCCTCTAAAATTGGAACGCCGCAGCTCTGAAATGGTAATTCAAGATGTGTATCGCCATCACACATCTAATCAGACCCAGCTATGATTTATCTTATTTAAATAAAGTCAATAAACATATGAAAACACTAGAATAAAGAAATATTTAATAAAGACATAACACGAGTCGACAAAGACAAGAGACAGGAGGGAAATAGTGGAATAGTTGATTGTTTCTTGTTTGACGTTTGTGACCGTGGCTGAGGTCCTGTGTTTGAAAAAACAGGTGAGATGTATGTATTTATATAAATCAGTAACAATAATCTCAGGTTAATCCCTGTGATTGCTCCCATTTGACTGTTTTGTACACTGATGCAGAGAAGAAATAAAGGTCAGTTTATTCCACGTTTGGCAGAATGTCATTGTGTAACTTGTTGACAGCAGATGGCCGACGGCAGCCAGTGAAGCAGAAACAAGGTTGTGTCTGTGTCGGGCAGTCAGGCCAACGCAGAGGAGAAAAACATGGGCGGCAATTGTTATAATAAGCATCTAATAATAATAATAACAACAACAATAATGCTTTGAGGCAGAAGGCCTCGTTCAGCGTCTGCGTTACTGCTTAAGCCACATTAATCTGCCGGTCCATCTCACACATTTTACCCCCCGTTTGAGAACAAGAACAGCAGAAACGTATTTATTTTGAATACAGAGGGGAGTCATTGATGGAGAAGCAGCAGCCGCAGTGAGCTGTGAGATAAAGAGCTGCAGGCGATGGACTTCACACCTCTAACTCCTCATCAAGGTAACCAGCTCCTCCTTCTCCTGCTGTCCAGTGGAGAACTGCTCCCACTGCGTGCAGCATGCAGTCAGACTGCAGCCGCAGTTATTTTTGACTCGCTATTTGATGGAGACAACGTGACTTTGTTAGAGGCTCCGCTGCTGCATTAACGACAGAGTGGTCGCTTGCTGCGACCGGCAGCATCGAGCCGCGTTGCTGTTAATAAATCAAAGAATGTTTAAAAAGTTAACACAAGACGGGGCTGAGTTTATTGTTACCTCATCTGTGCTCCCCGCTGTCAAAGTGCACCATCCAGCACAAGAATGTAGCACTTTATAGACTGGAAACCAAATGATATGTGTATCAGTCAGATTTCCTCACGTTTCAGGAAACTCATTTGAACCCTGAAACGCTCAAAGATTCGTCCACTGGGAACTAAACCTCCCTTGTCTTTGTCCCGCAGGGCGCTGAAGAAATGCTAATATGCTAACAAGCCAGCTGTCATCACGTTATGTGTCACTTTGTCATTTTTATTGTCGTCATGTCCTTGATGAAAAATATTCCTCTAAAAAGAAAAAAAATCAATATTCCTGACAAAGGAAGTCAGCTGTTCACTCCTCACACCTCATCTGTCTCGTCTCCTTTTCATGAACAACTCATTTAAATGTCCTCAAACCCAAATGACACAACAGGTTATTTGTTTGTATGAGAGCTCCGAAACGGGCTCGTATGAGAGTTTTCTGATCTGCGTAACTTAAGCTAAAGACCTGACGGGCTGGAATCATGTTTAGAGGAAACCACTGTTAGCTGTACAACTATAGAAAAGTGCTAATCATCAGCAGCAAGATGTTCTACTTACACGTAACTCAATACAGACTTAATGTGTGTGTACGAGAATCATCAGAGAACAGTGAGACCGATTTCAGACGGATGGAATTACAAACAGAAATGCTTGTTGACATGCAGCATCATTTCCTGCTGAATCCTCGTGTGTGTGTGTGTGTGTGTGTGTGTGTGTGTGTGTGTGTGTGTGTGTGTGTGTGTGTGTGTGTGTGTGTGTAAACCATTTGAAATCCAACACAAGACTCTATTCTAAAGAAGTAGTCATGATGGATACTGCGTGTGTGAGAGTCTCAATAACTGTAAGAAAAAAAATCTAATTTCTAGGGTCATTGTTGACTGTTGGGCAGATCTAAGTTAAATCTACAATCCGTCCTCCAACAGAAACGTCTGTGTAAGTTGTTCAGGCAGAAGTTTATGACCCATGTTTATGTTTTTCTTTTGTCAGCGGCGACATCGAATGGCCGTAGTGATAATTACAGCAGCGTAGGAGGACGTCAGATCACGAGTCTGCAGGGACGAGCTGAGTGCAGGCTGGATGTTCAGACGTCCAGTGTGAAAACAAAAGCCAACAGAGAACGATTTAAACTGTCAGTGAAACTATGTCACGTACAGACATAATGTAGGATGTTTACCTAAAATTAGTTTTCTTGCCTAAACCCAACAAAGCTGCAAGCATCCAATGAAGGTCTTGTAAACTTTATTTATATAGCATCTTTAAAAACAAGGTAACAAAATAGAAAATGTTGAAAATTTAGTTTTGAGCAACTGACTTTATTCAAGCCGACATAACTTGTAATTCCGGCTCCTCTTAATTGTTCTTTGGTTGTTTGATTTTCAACTTTTCAATTACGTCTTTAAATGAAGTCACTAATGTAGACTAACAACATCAAATCAACATTAATGCAATGCGGATACGTTACGTCTGAGCCGACTAATGTAATGGTAAGTAATGCTAATGGCGTTCCAGGGAAGAGTTTTGTGTTCATCCAGAACAAATAAACAGAATTCAGACGCACACAGGAAAAAAACCGTCTTTAACCTCCTGCGGTTCTGTATATTTCCTGTTTTGTCTTGTTTGATTTGATGGGATGAATTGCAAACAAACTCAAGCTGTGACTCATTAATCATGGATAAGCAATGCAGATACAGATAAGCACGCTGCTCATAATGCTTCTTTCATAAAAGAATGAAAAGCCTGAGATCCAGAGTGCTCGCTGAAGAACGCGGTGATGTATATATAGACGGAAAGAGCTTGTTGGAAGAGAGTGGAAAGGTGAGAGAAGAAGTGGGGGGAGGGAGAGAGATGGACAAAGATAGAAGGAGAAGAAGACAGATGCAGCTTTTCTTTTTGGTCCCCGTCCAAAAAAGGTTGAGCTTTTAAATTCTGAAAATAGGATCCTCCTCAAGGCTGAGACGAGTTCAGTGAGATATATTTGGGCAAAGAATCCAGAGCCTGAAATCATGCAGCCAAGCAGATACTAAAGTTTATTATTAGCTGGCCAAAAGTATATGGATGCATATTTCCTCATTGAACATGTAATTCTAAAAAAAAAAAAGCTCCTTTTTCTGGTTTCAGACTCTACAGAGTTCCCTCTGCCTTCCGATTGAGCATTACATTTGCTGATGAACTCGAAGGTAATCAGAGAATACCTATTTCAACGAGGTAGCGTTCGACTCTGCCATCACAGTACTTCTTCGGCTGACATCATTTCTGTTGGCGTGCTGATTTCTGGCTTTAAAAACCATCAACGAATGCAAACAAGCAGGTTATTTGACTCTGTTACTGGTTAAGATAATAGATTGCTCTCACACATTACTTTGTTACGCTCTATCCAGCACAGTTCTCCATATTCCTTCATCTTCATTGCAACATGAAAACAAGAAAGCACAGTACAGTTACATCCAAGTAACTTCTATTTTCCCTCATCTCATATCTGAATATCAGACTAGATGTCCTGCAACTTCCACTTGTGTGTTTGTTCTTGATCGTAGTGATCTGGAGGTAATCAGTGGCAACAAATGTGTTTGTGGAAGCGAGCTGATCAGAGCCTCTGAACTGACTCCATGTTGTCGCGACTGTGAACTGTTGGTGCCGCCTCACTCTGATGTTTGACCTTTTCTGTGCAGAATGGTATTTGAAATGGAAATTACACGAGCAGCTCAAACCGACTAATGAGAGATTTGTACATTTGTTGTATCTCTGCAGTTACATTTCACGTGTCAGATGCAGTTTAACTCGCCTTAACACAGAACTAACGAACCACGAGTGCAGGAATATCTTCAAGGAGAGACTGGCTGACAGAATGCACTGCCATCTTCATTTGAACAGTTGATTTGCATCGAGAATACAATGGTACAAAAAAGGAAAGTCTTCTGAGGGAGATCAGGGCAGTTTTTTGAAACCAGCAGGCTTTTAGCACCACGTGTCAGCCATTCAGAGCAGGTACGAACAGTGTCTGATTCAGAGTTGGTCGGGCCACATGTTGCGTGATCAGGTTCATTTCCTGCTTTCTGAAACCTTCAGACGTCTCTTCATTGTACGACAGCACGTTCAAGCACTTTGACCACAGCGAGTCTATATTTGTTCAAAGAACCAGAGTCCAGAATCTGCGTCTTATCAGCCGTGGGGTGTTTTTGGGTCTGATGTGTTGTTCGAATCTCCTCATGAAACTCACTTTGAGTGAGACCACTAATGAGCAACTGAGCCGCACAAAACAGAAAAAGAGAAGATGGTTGTTAACGGCGCCTTCTCTTCCTCCTCATGAGTCTCTGTTCGCAGAGGCTTTCATCCGTCAGAGCGGCAGGTGATTACACGTGATTTGTTTGGAGGTATTTGGGGGTCTGTTCATATGTAAATGAGGATTTTAGAAAAAGAAGGTGAACCGCAGCAGGGCTCAGATTATTGTTTATGGCCATGTTAAAGAATGTAGAGCTGAGGTGAGCTGAGGTTCTCAGCCAGCGGCGGCGCTGAAGACAACTTACGATCCGATAAATCAAGATGATTCATAAAATGCATCATTACTGGTTTCATGTCTTCCAAAAACTCACCGTGTTTGTGCATGATGAAGAGACTCCAAGCACAAAACTCACACATTAAACCGTAACCAGGTCCAGACACGGGATGACTTGTGCTTTTTGTCTGAAGAGGATCTGTCGGTCTTCAGATGTGAGTGATGTCCCTGATCTTTCAGGGCTCCGGTCTGGTGTCCACAGACAGCTGCTGATGCTGTTTGTTTGCTGTGTTCGGTCACAGTCAGGTTCACTGCCACTTTGCTCCTGGTTTTTCTGCCACAAGCATCACATTAGAGTGACAGTTTGTTCCTCTCTCTCCGAGCTGCAGTTCAGGGAGGATTGTGCAAATAGACAGAGGAGACATAAAGACAGAGGTTAATTATGAATTCCACTGTATTTATCTGGATTTTTGTATCTTGGGGCTGTACTTTGAATAGTTTTGTCCTCGGGGAAAGTCTGTCACTCGAATTAACCTGAAATCTTTTTTTGAACAGTGGAAAGAAGAAGCTGCATGTGTCCGATTCTTCCATTTTTTTCCAAATAAAAATATCAAATATGTCCAAAGTTTTTTTCCAAAGAAAAAGCGTTACCTTGCCGCTTGTGGCTCCAGAGGAAGCTGCATGAAACTGGACGAATTGGCTCCAGTGATGTCACTCAGTGACTGAGTTGCACTGTGGGTAATGTAGGCGTCAGGTGAGAAGCAGTCCACTGGTCTGGCACTGCACACCGATGACACTGTAGCACTCATTGAGGGCAGTTTAAAACCAAATTATCAAAATTGATCCCCCTCAAAATCTGGTGCCTACGTTACCCACAATGCAATTGAGCCACTGAGTGACATCACCTGAGAGATTTATTAGATTACCTGCAGCTTTCTCTGGAGAGTTACCCTTTAAATTGAACGCTAGATACACTTTTCCGTAGTCTCCTTTCACAGTTTGTCTTCAGGAGGTTTCATAGTTTTTCAGAGCTTATTTACTTTGACAGTTCAGACGTGTTGTCTTCTAATATCTAATCTTGAAAAGGAGACAGTGACTTTACCTTTAGACTTTCATTAGTGTTTCTTTTTGCTGCGTCACGTCTGCTGTCTCCTCTCAGCACACGACGCAGTCTCAGCGTCTGAAGCATCTAATGAGCATTTTAAAATGTGCGCGTGTTTGCGTGTTTCGGACCGACAGTATTTGAATTTCCACTGAGTGAAGTCAGTAAAGCTTCTAATTGACTCACCGCTTCATCATTCATTATCAGCCTAAACTCACCAGCAGAGAGCAGAGAGCGCTTTCAACTTCACATCGTTCTGAAATTCATTGCATGAAGAGCGAAAGCAGAAACATGAAAGGATTTTTCCCTTTTTAATTGGAAATTTCGGGTTACAAAGTACTTTGAAGCTCCCTGCTGCTTCCAGAGCAGTTTTTGGGGTGTAATATTCCTCCCGACTCTGACCGAAGGCGTATTTATTCAGGGATCGTCTGCTCTTCACACTCGCTGCTTAAATAACCCTTCAATAGGAAGAGGCCGGCTGCTGCCTTCGCTGGACTGAAGATTATTTTTTACATATTTTGGACTTCTGAATAACTTTTGGAAATTGACAGTGAGAGCGCTCAGGACAGCATAAGCTTTCCCGTCCCGCCTACATTGTGGTACAGTACAATTTATCAGAGCGACGAGGCCCTCTCTCTTTTTTATGCCAGAGTTAATGGGATTAGCCCGGCTGAATCCACCGTATCATTCCTTTAACAGAGTCCTCTGTGCTCAGCGTAACACCAACTACTGCCACGGCTGCCGCATGTGATGAGGAAGAGGTGAACGGGATGTAGAAATGAGTCACGGACGACAGAGAATATACACAAAAGTGAAGAGAAATGAGAACACAGATTTTACAGTGACTTCTTCTGAATGTGTGGAAAGAGACGAGAATATGAAAGATAGAGAAGTAGCGTTTGAAAGCGTAGAGCGGAGAAACAGAAGGACAGAGACTGTCAGAGAGCGTCGAGGCTGCACAGAAGAAAAAGAGGTAGATTGTGTGAAAGAGAGAATGAGACAGAGGCTGAGCGGCAGCGAGAAACCACTGTTTTTGTGAATGAAAAGAGAGGAGGAGAGGCAGAAACAGACGTCTGGTTTGTGCAAGGTAAAGAAAGACATACAGGGAGAGAGCGAGACACGAATGAAAGCAAGAATGAAAAGAAACAAAAAAAAAAGACATTCAATAACAAAGAGGCAAACAATGAGAGTGAATTAAAAATAGAAACAAGAGGCTGAGACGAGAGTTTGTGAAGTAGACAACAGAACAAGAGATCAATTTAATACATTATTAAGTCAGATGAAAGAAGATATTTGGAAAATGTTGAGAACAAAGACGATGTCAGAGGGGGAACGGAGCAAAATGTGGAGACAGATGATGAGAAACTGAACATCACGAACGTTTTTAGGTCACAGTTGCTCAGAACAAAGCGAGCGGCAGCCTCGACGGCTGCTGACACGCTTTATTTCAGGGGCTTTATTCACGCAGACTGTGGGAGTGGGTGCTGCAGAGTCACACACACATCTGGTCAGTATGGAAAAATGCTTCCTGGGAGGGAAATTTGTGAATGAAGCAACTGTTGGAGTGCATGTGTGTAAGTGTGTTTCATTGCTGTCATTTCTAAATGAGAAACAAAGACAAACATTAGCTTTTTGCATCAGCATGCAGCCGGGATGTAAGTGTGTGTGTGTGCATGTTGTGTTTCATACTGTATGTAAAGTGGACCAGTATGAAAATTCATAACTGTCCATTATTCACACTCTCATTCAATAGGATATGTTTAGTGCTCTACATCTGTGTGTGTGTGTGTGTGTGTGTGTGTGTGTGTGTGAGAGAGAGAATGTAATGATTGAGTAAATGGCTCTTGAGACATAAAGCAACAGTCATCATAGAAGCTTTCATACCTTTAAGTGGTTTCAAATGTCTTCATTGTATCTTAAAGTGGCTGCTCACATCACTCCCTTCATGAATTGCATGAATTGATTTTCCTTCGAGGGCATTAGAGGACAGAAGAAACACATCGTTACCTCACAGCGCTGACAGACGTGCGTTTCTGTGCGTGTCTGAATGTGTTCTGTAATAAACAAACATGTGATAGTTTAACATTTCCATGTTTAACAAGCAGTTTCATATTTATACATCCAGCAGACACAGAACGATAATCAACATTCAGTTTAAGTTGTGTTGTTGGGTTCAATATGTTGAACAGAGTAAAACCAAGTGTTCAAATTTGTGTCATTTATAATCATATATGATATCAACATTTCTTCTGTATGCATCATATTGCATCCACGTTACGTGTGTGAGCTTCCACGTCAGCCGGTGGAGGGGACGGTGTGTTGTGACATTTGTAAGCTTGAAACCACCGGATGTTTTTGACAAGATGTCGGGACAATTTCCAGCTGTGTGCGTGGAGACAGAGCCAGGTAAGCCAGAACATGACGTTTGTGTAACCCTGCAAAAAAAAAAAGAAGGCTGTAAGCACAGTAAGATTGACAATTGAACAACATTTGACACCATCACGTCACGTGGAATGATGCTCCTGGCCTGTTACAAGCAGAGCGGACCGAATGATGTAAGACTGGCACAGGAATATAATGAGTTGTGCTTAGATTTGTGTCAGATCTGGTTTGTTTGGTTCTCTTTGCTGACATCTTCCCGAGTGCCATCATCGGACGCAGTTTGTGGGCCAGATGAACGTATCCAGCCTGATCTGGGCTGCAGAAATTGGTGAAACATAGAAGTTGCAATAGGAAGAACGTATCTGCAGAAACGGACACCGACAACATTTGCTGTGGTTAACAATCGTCTCCTGGCAACAGTCAGGAGGATATTTTCCTCAAACTAAAACATTTTATTTAGTTGCTTCAACCCGACGAGATGATGGATCATGGATTTGTCGATTTAATGATTTTCTTTAAAGCTGGAGGGATTCAACTCTATCGTCCATCCATTATCTAACGTTACGTTTAACTCCGACAATAAAATCATGTGTCCCTGCGGCGCAGCCTTGTCAGGTGTGAACGTGGCTCTGAGTGACTGATTGGCAGGGTGGAGCTGATGGAGGGCAGACGGGGTCGATCTTTGCCTCCACCGTTGATAAATGAAAAATAAATCATCCCCCTCCTCGTCGCAGCCATAGGCTTAATCACATAATCAGTGCGATGGCCGTCCAGATGAAGTCACTGCTGCCTCCTCGCACGGTGACTCATCATCAACATGTCTTTGACTCATCGTATTAACATGGCTTGTTGGCTCACGTCACAGTAATAACACTAAAAGCCAATGATTCAGCACTGAGTGACTGTGACAGCCCGTCCACCAACCGCCACAGTCGCCCCTTCGCCTTTCCATCGTTCATTCATTTGAGGCCACTCTCCCTCGTGTCTCCTCCCCTCCCATCACCGCTTTCTCTCCCTTTCTTTCACAGCGTATCGCTCCCTCTCCACTTTCGCTCTGCCCTCCTCCTCGTCCCCCTTTCTCTACATCCCACTCTTTTCTTCCTCTTTTCTTTCTTCACCTCTTTCTTTCCCTCTCACTCCTCCTCCTCTCTCCATCTCACCAGGCATGCAACACGACTCACTTTCTGACTCGTGGGGGGAAAACAAACCTCTCACGTTGGAGCTCACAAAGCCGAGCTTCGCCAAGGAAATGAAGTGTAAAAAAACAAACGCGAGATCCACGTCTTCTTCTTCTCCTTCTTCTTCTTCTTCTTTTGTGCTAAAGAACATTGCAGTAGGTGTGAAGTTCTCCTGGAGTTTCAGCTGCTCCCCTGCTGTCCGCCGTCTTTTGAAGAAAGCAGTATTCACTCTTTATGATGGTATTTCTGAGCATGAATGTGGGCAGGCTGAATCAATAGCAGCCGCACATGTAAAGGCTGCCCTGGGCGGCCGAGTAAATGAACAACAAAGTGCGTCACATCAACCGTAAGTGCACTTTGATCAATAATAACTGAGAATCAATGCAGCTACAGTATCTGTCACAGTAGCAAACTAAACTGAACTGAACTTTTAATGCGACCGCTGGCAGTTATGATGCTGCTTTTTATTTTTTTTATCGATTGCACTTTCCACAGCTCGTGTGGGCGACCGTGTCCTCGCGTGACCAAATGTCCTTGAGCAAGACACCAGGTGGCGTGAGCGGCAGCCCATTATGCTGAGGGTTGCCGGTTTGAACTCTGCAGCGGGTAAAATATTCTTCTCAATAACGCTGCAGCTGAGTCAGAGAGGAGCGCTTCTTCCTGGTCCTGCAGCTCCCTCTGTGTGTGTGGCGGCGTCTGAAAGGTGGAGTTAGCAGTTCTGCAGAGAGATTGTTCGTATTTGTCTCAAACAAATTGCCTTCTCCGCTCCTCTCAGCACTCCTGCTGAAGTCGCACCCCACCATGATCTGAGCCACTTTGTGTGTTTCCTACTTACAAAGACAGGGTTGTTGTACACATGCTGATTTCTTCAGCGTGCACACAGAGCGAACCGCGAGCAGCTCGGGAGGAAGTTTTTGCTGACTTTGACAAAAAGTGTATTAGACTAGAATTGCTGACTGCATGTTGGTTTGTTCAAACTAAACACAATGAGATGATGCTGTTCTGCACTTTGTGAATCCAATCTGACGCTCAACACTGAAATGAGACAGTGTGCAAAGAAGCCGAGCCACACACACTGTATGAATTAATGAGCGGAACATTTGAAGAGTATGTTTGCCACTACAAGGAGTTTTAACTGGTTATGAAACAGTCTCAACTTAATACCGATACCACTATGTGACTTACATACTATAAACAACAGACCATCAACGAGAAGATGATATATTTCCAGACTGGAAGAGCCTTTGGTTACATATTCACTGGCAAAGTCAGAGTAATTCATACGTTAGCCAGTTATGTAAAAGGAAAGAGGAGATTTTTCTTTAGATCATTTTATGTCTTGTGGTTTTGATGGTGGAAACACTTCCACATTTGTCCACCAGGGCCCCCAAAGCCAGCTGTAGCAACTAGCTGCTGTTAGCAAGCAGTTCTGTTAGCTGTGCGGCTAAGTGGCCCTATTTGCTGACAGTAGTTCACCCAGATCCTGACCGCGGATCACAGGGGGCAGTTACTGCTGTCAACGAGGGTTAGCTCGTTCCAGTTCCAGTCCCAGGACTGGAACTGAGACCGAACACAGTCTCCGAGACTCAGAGAGGACCATTTGAAGACACAGGATAGAATACAGAGGCGATTTACAGAAGCTCTGACCAATAACATCATGTCTTTCCATGACCGTGTGGTGGTTATTCTGGATATTTTTGGACAGTTCAAGATAAACTAGCTTCCTCTGTTGAAGCCATAGTTTCACTAAAAGCAGTTTATAATCAGGTCTGAGCTGAATATGGATATAAAACTGTAATCATAAGCCATAAATTATTGTTGATGCCATATCTAGTATCAAAGGTTGATTTTAAAGCAATTTGACTGATGATGTGGTCATTTTAGTGACGTTGTTCTTAATAAACATCAACTGACTTATGTTGTTACAGTCAATGATAGCACGTGTTGATGTGGGGATTCTATTATATCATGCTTTAAGACATATATTATGAGTTGCAGTTAGAATGAACGCCACCGTGCAGCAGTGTCACGTTTCCCCAGAAAGCCAAACCTGAATGGCAGAGTGGGGAAACTAACAAAACACTGTACAAATCACTAAAATGGGTCAAAGCATATTGTTCTGTCGGTGTATAAAAGGTGGCGGTGGGAATAAAACACACAGCCACCCGCTGATTCTATCAAAAT
>CAEMYA010000225.1:30557-76024 GCA_903131615.1 Diplodus sargus | reverse complement strand
GAAAGTACAAAATCCTGCAGGATCAATGTTGTATGCACCATTTAATCCCAGGAAAAAGAACATCCCCTTTGGTACAACTGCTTTAGAAAAAAGGTGATTTAATACTCCGACACAGGAGCTCCACTGTGGTTTATTGTGGCTTCTCTGGTCAGAAACAACTCATCATGTGGACGTCTTCAACTGGCCGAGCATCCGTTTGCACAAAAACTTTATTTAGAAACATTTCTGGCACATTTCTGGAGAACTATCGAACTAATCTTACATCTTATATTATCCATTCCGCTTTAAACATTCACTTCTTTTGTTGACAGCCGTCATTTGTGTCACTTGTCATCTTTGGCACGGACACAGATCTCCACAGATCTAATTTTACACACGAACAAAGCAAAACTTTAAACAAGTCAAAAAACCTGTGCTGTAGATTTTTCCCACACTTTGTACCATGTTGATCATCTTACATGCCCGTTCTCACTCCTGACACAGCCGAGTCAGCGGCCCCACACTTCATTTATGGAAGCATCATCTTGTGGAATTGAATAAAAAGCAAGAAAAGTTTGTGGTTGGATGGGACGTAACAAAGGTTTGAGTCCTGCGTGTGACTAAATGTTGAGGTTTTTAAGTTAAGTGACGGAAACTTAGTTCACACAAAGCCCGTAGAAGCAGCTGGCTTCAAGAAAATTTGATTTAACTTCTTCATCATTGTGGAAGAGGCAGCTGTAAAACAGTGGATTCTGTCTGATAACATTTGCAAAGTGTCGAAGAGCCGCAGAATGTAATTACTGTATTCCCGCTGATGCTGATGGAGGGCTGAACTGGAAGTGCAACAGTGATACATGAGATCTGGTCATTTTAAACCCATGAAAATTCAAACTGTTTTGACTTCATGTGCTACTGAGCAGCTTTCATAGGAATGATGAGACCAAATCAAATGCTGCGGTAAGAATCCCAGTCCATTCCTCGGTGTGTCTTGATCACACGGCTGCTGAAATCAGCAGTCGGCTGCTGAGGAAATGTTGTAGCAGCCTTATTTTAACCCAAAGCATGATCTTTTCCTGAACCTAACCAAGTAGATTTGAGCCCGAACCCAACTTAACAGCAACTGTTTCTTGTTGATAACAGTCCAAAAGTTTCATAAAATGTTGATCAGCAATGCTAACCAGACGTTGCATAATGTATTATTGTTAATTTGACCGCAGAGCCCCTCACATGCAGAACTGATGCTGGAGCAGTAGATAGATCAGCACTGTTGAAGCCACTGATAAAGCTGCCATATGTGACGAGTTGGGAGAGAGTACGTGTTGTCTGAAGGCGTAATCATTTATATAAATAATTTCCCAGTCTGGGATCATTAAAGTATTTCTATCTATCTATCTATCTATCTATTTCTGTGATAGCTGCACCTTCCAGGTATTAGCAGGTTCCACAGCACGGTTCAGTTCCACTGAGCGTACATAAAAGCCAGGGTGCTGATGGGAAAGAGCGAGACATAAAGAGGTGGCGCTCCGCGGTGTTATCAGTGGAGGTGACTGGTCTGATCAGATATATTTGTGTGGAGCGGTTTAGGGGCTGAAAGTGCAGCGAGAGAGAGAGAGAGAGACGGGCGCTTTAACTCTGCTCTTTTCACTGGGACACATTCGGTAACACTTGTCAGCCAGTCTGAATGTCACCGGAGCGCTTCTACTTTCAATTTACCTTTTAACACATCTCCTGTCTCCTCTGCCTTCACCTGTCAGCGGCGCTGCTCGTGTCTGGCCCCTAATATCACCTGAACACCATCTGTGTGGTCACAGTGAGATACCGTGTGAGGCAAACCGGGTTTTTCTTCATCAGCCTCGAGTGAAAATACCATGAAGACGGTCTCATTGTTAAATCTGCATTGTAAATAATAATAATAGTAATAATAATGTATGCGTTTATAAGATACAAAGTAACTCCACCGACACAATGAAGTTTGTTTTCAGGTCTTTTTTGTGGCTCCAGAGGAAGCCAAAGTTGCATTGTGGGTAATGCAGTCATCAGATTTTAAAAAAGGAAGAAGAATGTGTTGGAATAAAAAAGGTGATGTCTTTGATCACCTGTTTTTAAACTCTTCACAATGAGTCCAACAGTGTTGTTGGAGCGCCGTGTTAGATCAGTGGCCTGACTTTTGCCTACATTACCCACAATGCAATTAAACCACAGAGCGATGTCACCAGAGACGATGCATCAGATTATATGCAGCTTCGTCTGGAGCCAAAAAAGAGTTAATACGACTTTATTCAGTTACTCTTTTATCTCTTACACACACATTATTATTATCATTATTAAGTACAATGCTTCCACTGTCTGCCACTGATATCATCAGGTTGACAATGACTCACTTTTCCTTTTGTTTCAGTGTTGGACGTGGATGTATAGCTCTGCTCTCCTCAGAGGTTCTGGATTTAATCTGTTTTGGACGGGCTTTTGGAAACACTTGCCCCGGCACACATCCATTGGCAAACCCTCTCCATATATTCGATGACAGGAAATGGAGCCCCGCCATGCGGCGGCACCGAGCCCAGACCGAGCACACTTCAGTGGTTCTTTCCTGCTCGCTGCACCAAACATGATCCCTTTGCTTCTAAGGCTGAGGACGCGGGTGTGTAGAGCCGTGAATGTGACAGCGAAAGATATATTTTAGACAAGTTAATGAATCCAGATGGCCACAACAGGTGACTTTTTATAAAATAACTTTAATAATAACAACTGTAAGAGCAAGAGTTTGTGAGTTTCTCTGGATCAACTTTGTGTTGTTCAGAAGACAGTTAAGAATTTTGTTCCGAGCCGACACCAGCTTTTGATTTCGGCAAACTGGGTGAATCTATAGCATGTCTGTCGCAGTCCCACTTGGCAATTAAAGCTCAGAAACTGAGTGTTTTTTCTGGTATTAGAAGATCTTGCACAGAGCAGCTTTAATTAGCCACTAGAAAGAGAATAAAGGCAGCAATTAGAGCGTTCACACTCCCTCGGAAAAAAGGGATTCTTGTGTAAGTGTCTAACTGCCCTCTGTCATCCTCACTAGTCGCAGTGCAAATTCAAGTTAATGAGGGCAAATTTTCAGCAGTACAAAATGTACTAATACTGGTTAGATAAAAAAAAAAGTCTGTTCTACATCCTTGAACATTGAGAACACAAAAAAAGACTGCACACTTGTAAGAAATATGAATTAATACCTCTTTGCTACGAACATCTGTACATATGAAATATATAAAAGATAAAGCTGCCAGAAACAGAACCAAGCTCGTCCCAGCTGTCGTGTTCAGGCCGCTCACGCTCAACATAAACACTGAGAGCTTCTTCCTGTTAGTCCACACAGGATTAATGTTACACTGATCTATTAACAACAGCTGGAATTTATATGTGCACAACTGTGAGCCTGTGCTTTACAATGATGAAACTGGGAGTCTCCTCTGTGGGAGGGGCTTGAAAACACCAATCAAATACCTGCAAATCATCTGCTCCATATCGGATTTTGTTATGTTGATCAGTCTAATAACTTTTCAGAGTTGAACACAAATTTTCTGGAACATTTTTCTCCCAACTTTTAAAAGTCAGACATCATCTCCTCGCCTCCAGGCTGATGGAAAGTCGTGTGGAGTTTTGTAGTCCGCAAAACATTTCTGGAGCTTCGCAGCTTGGAGTGTAAATATAAACTACATCTGGGATCTGGGATCATATTCTGGAGATGAGCTGTGCGGAGACATTTTATGTTTTTATAGTAGTTGTTTAGGAGAATGCTGCAACGCTGTTTTGCTGTGGAGCGTCAGGAAAACTTTGTGGACTTCAACGCTTCACCTGACTTTCCTTCAGAATGTTGGTGGAGCAGAAAATGAGTTTTCATTTTTAGGGTGAACTGTTCCTTTAACTGTGTGTATGAAAATTACATTTCTACCAAACTTTGGATTTTCTTTAATCATGTTGTATCCTCACTTTTCTCACTGCTGTGGAGTGAGTCGACGATGTCATACATGTAGCCAGCCAACTGTCAAACTGCTAAACGTTTAATCTATAGTAGCTAAGACAGTTTTGTCCTCATAAATATTAATAATATTTTCAGATTTTTGATCCAGATTTGATTTTCAGGAGCTTTTGAGTCTTTTATCAAATAAGTAATCTGAAATTAAAAGATGAGCTGACGGTCACTTTGTTCTATTACAGTAAACTGATTGTTTTTGGGGGGTTCAGGTTCAAGTTGAGAGTATTTATTCAAAGTCCTTCTCCACTTAAATGCTTCACGGTGCAGAATGATGTGTGTGCAGGGTGTTAACACCAGGAGGCTGTTTTCTATTGTTTGGTGCTCAAAGTGTGAATTATTTCTCTGCACTCACTGAAAATCTAATTTTTAAGAGGCGGGGCCTTACGAGCATGATCTTTGACATCACACGTAGCTCTGATGCCAATCCTGGTCCAGTATTCACCCGGAAGCCTCCAGTGGCACACACACACACACTTACAGTGAACAAGGAGACATTTTGTCCAGCAGTTGAAAGATATTTGCATATTCACATATTCTGGAATTCTTTAATAAGAGAAGGAATATGGGTCATTTTAAGGAATTCAATGTGGTTCTTATACTTTTATCCTTTTTTTCTTCAGAAACCATGTCAGACACATATCAGTCTGATGATCATTAAAGAAACAGTCCTGTAATAATTGACGAGAAAAGTAGGCCATTCTGAAAGCTCAGTGTTTAAACCGTGATCCGCTCTCTAATTAGCGTTTTCCTGGACTGTGCCTGTTTTGCGAGCTGTAGTGTGACTGAGCTGTAATCAGCTCAGAGTGCCCAGGCGGCTGTCACACATCGTGTCAAATCTGAAACATGAGGTGCATAGTTTGAAAAAAGACTCTCATGTGCTGCCACCAACCTTTTTACAATAGCAGAGGGAAAAGGCACAGAGTTCTTCTCTCTCTAAACATCTTCATCTCCAGCGTTTGAGCCTCCGTCCCACTAGTTCCTCACAATGTTGTTTTCTTTTAAATGCACGTTTGTTCACGAGCGACCAGCCTGATTTCAGTGAACAGACCAATCAGCTAATTGTTTTGCAATAAATAAATGGCCACGACCAGCAAAGGAAAACCCGCCCAGTCACCAGGATAAAATGTTGGCAGTTAACATTTCTGCAAACCGGCGATTGTTTTGAGCAGACTCTCGTGTCAGGAGGTGGAGGGGAGCGTAGATGGAGACTGTGTGACACCAGTTAATATTTCAAATGAGACCTCGAGACGATTTACAGCCTTGTTTGTGTTGAAAAAAGACAGTTTTTGTTTCACGAGAAGTCAGGAGCGCTCCTGCATGATGATAACAGGAAAGGAAATGAAGGAAACTTTGCAACATAAAGAAATGTAAAGTTTCAACATGTCCCGGTTTGCAGAAAACACACTGCCAACATTTACTCTGAAGCCTGTTTTGGGAAAACAGAGCCGGTTTTGGCACATTCAACACAGATACTGAGGAAAAAAAGCATCTTTGAAATATATGAACTCATATCAGGTACATCAGATCCTCATTCAGATCCATTCTGACCTCTGAAATAATGTTTGTTCCAGAAACAGTGTCTACAAATTTTACATGTTGAACTTGTCCATTGAAGCAAAAATCTGCTTTTTTAGAAGCAGTGAAGATCAGTGTCACCGTGATAACATCTGGAAGTGAATCTTCACGGGCAACTGAGCTCCACAAACTTAAAAAGCTCCTTGCTGTGAAAGCAAGTTTTCCTTGGCTCAAACTGGAAATAAAAGACACTGGCTATTAATCATTTCCATCCAGCCGAGTACAAAGCCAGAGTGTTGCTCCAAAAGCATTTCTAACAATACGATGTGCAAAAGGATTGTTCAGCAGGGTAGCAACCAGTTTGAATGCATCAAGGTGGCATCCGCTGTCACAGATGTTGGACGTCACCACGAGGGAAATGAACTTTCTGTAATCAGGAGCTCACTGCAGCGGCACAGTGGATTCACCGCCAGTGAGTTCAACTTTCTCTCCTTTTTTTCTCAATCCTCAATTCTCTTTTGTGCACCTTCGTGTGCATCCATTTAATTACAGCATCCCGCCTCATCTCACCTCAGTAATCATTGTACAAATTAGGGGAAATAACCAGTCTGGCAGCGTGGTGACCTTGTGCCACAGCTTAAGCCCGCAGGGCGTTTCCCCTGGTGACTGTCTCTGTTCTTCTGTGCAGCATCAACTACAGCTTTTACACATCAGTATCTGGCTTCTCCACCAGTTTCAGAGCCTCGTGCATGCCTGCCGCTGACAGCTTCCGATTGATGTTCCTGTAGCGGCACCGCAGGAGGTTACTGTAGGTGGTCCTCAGATCACGGTTGAAAAATGCATAAATGAAGGGATTAATGAGGGAGTTGGCATAACCGAGCCACAACAGAGTTCTCTCCAGCCAGAGCGGCACGCAGCTGCACTCCACGCCGCAGACGAACGGCCGGGCGGTGGACACCAAGAAGAAGGGCAGCCAGCAGAAGGTGAAGGCACCGACCACGATGCCCAGAGTGGCCGCAGCCTTCTGCTCCCGTTTGAAGATGGACTGGTTTTTCCTCTTCCGGCGTTGGTGGTGCTCACCAGTCTTGAGGAGGCGAGAGACGCGCGTGCTGCACTCCTCCTCCACTTCACGCTGGAGCTTCAACGCAGCTGCCACGCAGTCCAAGCTCTCCTCCTCTTCATCAGCTTCCACCTCCGCCTCCGTCCCTTCAACGCTTCCTGTTTCTCCCGACACTGCTGGTTTGCGAGCCTCGTGCCCACCTCTTCCCCCTCGTGGAGCCGCCCCTGAACTCTGCTCCCCTTCCCTGGGGAAGCCGGTGATGGTGTGTTTGGCTGCACTGAGTTTGGCTGCTCGGTAGATCCTGTAGTACATGATCAGCATCACTGACATGGGGATGTAGAACGCCACAGCTGTGGAGTAGACGGTGTAGCCGAAGTCCTGACTGATCAGGCAGACTCTGCCGTCGTTGACGTTCTGCGCCCAGCCGAACAGCGGGGGCAGCGTGATGGAGGCTGAGAGGAGCCACACTGACAGGATCATCTTGGCCATGCAGCAGCCGTTCTGCCGGACAGGATACGTCAGAGGTTTAGTGATTCCCAAATACCTACAGAGAAAAACACATTGAAAGTTCATTCAAACACGCAGTCAAAAATTATTTCTAATGTTTTCTTTTATTTCCAGGCCAACACGAAGACACTGTCTTGCCTTACGCGACCCCGAGTAGGTGATGCTCCCTGACCTTCAACAAGGTGCCCTTGAGCAAGGTGCTTACCAACAATCTGTCGCTGCCATATGCAAACCTCAGGTGGGAGACTGGGGATTTTTATGAAAGGGGAGCTCCAAGATGCCAAATACGAACACATGTCACCAGCAAACCGCTCAGTGTTAAATAAAAGCTCCGGGTCTTCGGTGCACCGTGCGTGGGCAGTTTGACCGGCAGAACACACTGATAGTATCAACACATTTATGCTCACAGTCGGAAATCTCAGTGGAAAAATACAGTTTAAAACCAACATTTACAGCCTGGATTCAACCCAACAGCCTGCAGCAGAGACGCAGGCGTGTGTGTTGGAGAAATGATTTCATAATCTTATTAAACTGCTGCCAACATAAAAGCGGAAACATTTATTTCAATAGAGTTCATTCTAAATTTGGGATAATTTGGGAGTCTTTTTTCGCAGCACATTGCTTTTGAATGCTTTCAACTCCCACACTGACCCTGATATTCACTTCAAACATGCTGTTTAGTGAGAAAGGGAATGTGTTACACAGTGGACAAAGACCCCAGAGGAGAGGTCACAGGTTTGATCCCTTTTCCTCACCAATTTTGTCTGAGTGCCCTTGAGCGAGAACCTGAGCCACAGTGAGCCTCCGCGCCCGGACCAAATCCCATGACTGAGCGACAAAACACCACATCAGACTGCGTAATGGGATTTTTGTAAGAATATGGTGTGTGTGTGCGTGTGTGTGCGTGTGTGTGCATGTGTGTGCATGTGCGTGCGTGCGTGTGTGTGTGTGTAGGGGGAGTGGGATTAAAGAAAGGGATGTTGCCAAAATGTGTCTATTTCTGACAAAATCTTCATGTGGAGAATATTTTTCCAAAGCTGCGATGCGTAAAAGTAAACCAATTATGTGAAGACCAAAACCTTTCACAGCTGCCCGTGTGTCTCTTCTGGTTTGTCTAAATAATCAGATATCTTTCATATAATCTGATTGTTTGACACATTGTTTTACTGCATTAAGGATGCCAAAAAAAACTTCACTTTGGTAAAGGCATAAATAAGTTCAGCTCACCTGTCGATGCTGATTACGCACAGACTCATGATGGACGCGGTGCAGCACATCACATCCATGGCAATAAAAACGTTGCAGAAGAACTGTCCGAATATCCACTGACCACCAATCAGGTCCGTGATACTGACGAACGGCATCACGGCCAGAGCCACTGACAGGTCCGCCATGGCCAGAGAGACGATCAGGTAGTTGGACGGCTGGCGCAGCTTCTTGACGAAGCACACGGAGATGACCACCAGTAAGTTCCCACAGATGGTGGACAGCGTGAGCATGGTGAGGACTCCGCCGATCAGGACTTTCTCCACCCGGCCGTAGCTCAGGATCTGCTCGCCGCAACGGGTCCCGTTCGTCTCCATGACCTGCGGCTGACTGGAGGTGGACGGAGAAGTCGCTGCTGCCGCTGCTGCAGCCTCTGCGGCGCCCTGCGCAATCATCAGCAGCCGGGGCGCAAGAGCCTCCGAGATCATCATGTTGGTGGAGCCCCCGGGATCTTCACCACCGACTCTATCCTCTATCATGAATGAAGACCTCATGTTGCCACTACCGAAGGTTCCGTTACTCGCTCCCACAACAACCATTCTGCTGCCTTCTGTTCCTTTTTATCCATGGACTTGGAGACCCGTCCGGTGGTGACATAGACGCGCACAGATGTGCCAGTGTTGGTGTGAGAAATGAGTAATTCCCTTCCACAGCCCCCCTCAGGACAAACTACTCTGACATTCCCTCTTTCCCTTCAGAAAGCCTCGACGCCTAAATTCTTCTATTTTGAGGCGTACTCGTCATTACGCACGTGGCGCGCCGCAGGCATATTCCCAAAATACCTGACCTATAAAATAGGAAATGATGTTCCTGTTGTTTGTGGCCGCTCTGGCTACCATCCCGCTTTCCCGCCTGATGTGCAGAGAGACTGAAACTTAAAAACCGCAGTGCGCGCATATTCATATCAGAAAAGTTGTCGCGTGACGTCAAAAAGGCATGTTGGATAGCCTATAGGCTGCCGAATAATTAGTGTCTGAGCACTAACTCAGTGGTCCACAGAAAACACAATCTCATGGGCCTGTCTGAGTGCATTCTGCCGGAAATGTCTTGGCAAGGACAAAGTGTGCCCGTGGATGACCGTGCGTAATTGTGCAGAACAAAGAAATGTTCTCTGGATCTCAAATGTTTTTGTTTTTTTGGTATCGCCTGTGTTGGAAAGCATGTCTCCCCCTCACGCGCCCTCTTGGTGCACACGCGCACACACAGAGGAGAGAGAGAGAGAGGAACACAATGGGAGAGATTGCAGAAAATGTGAATGGAGGATAAATGACGGTGTGAGAGAGAGAGCCGCCGCCGGGCATTCAAGAAAATTGCTACTATTACACAAATAATCCATCTGAGGAAACTGAGGAACATTGCGTCAGAGTTTGGGATGAAAGCAGCAGAGTCTCAGTGATATTTATGATTTAACTTCATTTAACTTTTAAGACAAAAGAAGTTTAATTTTAAAGATCTGTTGCTGAGACGGCTGATGTTCTGGTTTTCTGCCCTTTTAATCATATTTACTGTTTAAGACGAGACGTTAAATTAAAGTTTGAGGACAAAGATTTACACGCTGCCTTCATCTCACTTCTGAAACGTTTAAGATTTATGTTGCCGGAGGTGAGAGCAGGGACCTCAACTGCTCCCGCAGCCTTTTCATCATTTTCTAATCCAGGCTCAGGCTCATGATAACCCCATACGTGGTTATGGTACTAATGCCGCCAGTAGCCTTGGACAGTAGCGCCCCCCAGCAGCCACAAGCCTCAACTACATGCTGCTGCTGTAGGTCAGTGCTGGAACTCTCTATTTTCTCTTTAATGTGTTCATAAATGTTATTATTTTAAACAGGAATAAAACAAATCCCCATATACTGTATTTGATTTTGGCCCATGAGCCTTAAAGTCATAAGAAATATTCGTTGTGGCCTCTTAGATTTTTATTATAGAGTATCGGAGCGTCTTGCATTCTTTAATGATATTCATCTCACACTGTGGTCGTATACTCGTCCATGATTGGATGCAGGGTGTCAGGGAGTTGTATTTGCACGCAGATGTGCACGTGATGATGCTCTTTGTATGCGTGTCAGATGGTTCTGGCCTCTACGTCGTCCGTTAGCGGACACATTGTCAGGCATCACCCTCTCAGCCTACCTATATGATGAAGTTTGCCTCTTACCATTAGTGCGGCCATGGAGTGGATTAAAGTGTGATCTTGTGATATGAAAACAGCTGAGAAACAAAAGTAAATGCGTATAACTAATATAATCAGTGGATAAAGAGGTGATATCGTTACTTTTACGCGACATTGCCACATTTTATCAGGGTACATACACGAGAGAGCGGCAAACAATTGCTGTGTCTCAGTTCAGGGTCTGCATCCTTCAGAGGAGTATTTGAATTCTAATTACGTCACTGCGCCGTGTGAAGGCGTCCCAGTCTGAAGGCTCCTCCAAATGCTCCGTCTTTTCCCTGTTTTTGGAGGATGCACCGCTACGATCCTTCGTGGCCTCACATATCCCAAGATTCTTTGCACACATGAAAAAGAAGAAAGAAAGAGAGAAAATGGCGACATCGCGTGGCGTAGATCGTCACTTTCGCGGGCCTGGGCGGCAGAAATCGTGACCTAAGGGTAAAACATCTGGTGACGCAACCAGGAAATGCTCCAAAGGCGAGACCGTCCCATTTAACAACAGCTGACGAGGTTAACAAGGTCTCTCTGAAGGACTCGCCTTCAAAGACCACAAAGGCCGAGTCCTTCAGAGGATGCAGACCCTGAACTGAGACACAGCAAATGTGTAAAAGCCTCCTCTGCAAACACTGCTGCTGTTTTGACCCGTAGCAGCAGCAGCAGAGTTAGAGAATGTAAACCAGCGAAGACCACAGATCGACACCAGCAGCACCTGAGTGTGTGTGTGTGTGTGTGTGTGTGTGTGTGTGTGTGTGTGTGTGTGCAGCTCTGCGAATAAGAACACGCTTTTTAGACTCTTATCTTTCAATAAGAATGCTGAGCTACGGAAAACTCCTGCATCTCTAACAACGGGCTGTCAGATCATCAACTTTGTGTCCCCTCGACTTTATTAGTTTTTATATCGTCAGCGACTTCAGAAAAGGTTCCTGATAATGTTTGCTTAAACATTTTATTCAAAGCAGCTGCAAATGATAAGTCCTTCAGCCGAGGAACCATCAAACAGCCGAGCAGCAGAATGAAGCCTTTGGTTGTGGAATAACACGTTCAGCCTTCAGATGTGGATGAAGAGCTTTTGGCCATTTTCAAAAATCTGACAGTTTACAAAAGAAAACTGAGATGAACAAACTACTTATTTGAACAAAGTTTTTCAAGGAAAACTACTGAAGCGACCGTGTACTCCACGTCTTTTGAAGGATCGCACCCACATCAGACGGGCTGCATGCTAACACTTTTAGCTTTGCAGCTACAGTGAAGATTCAACTTTTTGAAAAACTTTTTACATTTTAGTACCTTTGTCCAAAGCAACTTACAGTTTTTTTTAAAAAAGGGTGTAAATATCATCTCTTCAAATCTGTTTGGGATCTCTGGGCTTCTGGAATCAGCAATTTATGTTTTTATTCCAGTTGTTTGTATATTTTAAAACTAGTCCACAGCTGGAACTTTCATTTTTGGGTGGACTGTTCCTTTAGATAAACCACAGGCTAACATAAAAACACATCTGTCTCTTTTTTACTTTGGCACCTAAACGCCCTTTTAAGAATTAGATTGTCTCCAAATGGTCGTTTTTTCTATAATGGAAAGTCCAAATCTTAGATATTTATCTGGAGTTTGGCTCTATATAACTTTAGAATCACTGACGATCTTCCTGCTTCACTGTTGTCTTTTAAAAAAACTTGTTTATTTCTGAGTACAATCCGGTTCATATCTCTCATCACTGTGTTGTTCGAGCCTCTGATGTTGTTTTAACACAGCTGGGATTTGACATAATGACCTTTCAGCACCCGTTTCTCACCATCTGTGAGTGTTGCATTGATTTTTATCATCTCATCCTCCTTTTGCGGCCTTATTCTTTTATTGCCCCATTCCATGATCCCGATAGGAATAGGCGGATCAAGCCAATGAATATATGAATAAATGAATACATAAATGACTGACTTTCAATCATGTCACTCGCTCCTGCACAGCTGCAAATTGTTTACCGAGCACATTAAACTGGATTTATGGAGGTCACGTTCGCCCCTTCAGTCTTCAGTTATGTGATGTTGATTAATACACCTGTCTGGTGGGTAGTTAGGAAACATTAACCAACCGTAAAGAAACATTTAGGAGGAAGTTGTGACTGATTCCAGAGTGCAGCACACACACACACACACACGGTTCATGTTCTCCTGGTTGTTGGTGTTTACTTTCTGTACCTGAGTGTGACACATTATTATAATTATTAGCAGAGCAGATTGAATCTCTTTCACTGGTCACACAGATGTTTTTTATCATGCCGGCAGTGTGGCTGTGGACTACAGATGTTCATGATCCACAGAGGATGAACATCACCCGAATAAATGTTATGTAGGTTGTTTCTTCAATACTACAGATAAAACTGAAATTTATTTAGGTTGTGACTTTATGTTTGAGCCGTGCTGATGCTTCATTAGATTTATGCATAAAACCCACTTGGTTAGGGTCAGGAGAACATCATCGTCCGGCTGTAGAAACCGTTTGGTCGCCACAATCACAGATGGTCCAACATCCGCTGATAAATTAGTCGGTTTTGGCCACAAAAATGGATGGAAGTGTCCTTCGGTGTGACTTGAACAGTTATGCTGCCATGTTGGCTGTAATAATATTACGATAATACTGTGTGTTTATATTATGTGTTCTCTCTTTTTCTTTATTTTTAATGGCCTCCTAACATGATCCTGTTGGTTCAGAATACATGAATGACTGAAGCATTGATGTAACAATTACTGAATATGAGCATCAGCCTGACGCTGGCTGAAGTTTATCTGTGGAGTCGCCTCAGTTTTTGCATTGGCACATTCACGAGCTGCTGCTTCACGGCGTCCCAGACATTAATCTGTTAGACTGTGTCAGAACTGGAAAATGATTATAGAGTGTAGCTGAAGAGGGCTGAAAAAGGCCTGGGATTAAAATCATTTAATAGGACAAGATATCTGTCAAATTTGTGCTTTTTTAAAGTGTAATGACGGGTTAAAACCAGAGTTTTAAAGTCTGTGAATCCTTAAAAGAAACTCATAACTTTATTCATTCATTTATTTAGTCACAATGTCGGTCATGGTACTGGTAACTTATAACTATCCAACATTAAGGACATAAACAGAGGTTTAAACACGAGTACATACAAGTTTCTGATTCTGAGAAAACATTAAAAAATGAAGTAATTGAAGAAACAATAATAACAACAACTTGTAAATCTGTATTTATTAATGTACTCAGTCGTAATGTGGGTCAGATGTTTTATTGTTGTGCTTTTATTGTGAAGGGGAGAGTCACCTGAGGGCAGCTCGCGCAGCTTCCTCCACCTGTCGCCCTGCTCCGGCAGGAAAAACCCGCTCCAGTGACTCCAGCATCCGCAGCCACAGTTTCCGGCTGCCCCTCGAGGAAGCGGCGTAAATACTGTGTTGCCAGGTTGGAGAGCAGTCTGTGGTTCATCCCTCTGGCGAGAAACCAGCTCGGTTTGTTGGGATGGAGGGAACCGGATGTGGATCGCGTTAAGCGTCTCAGCTGGACCGGATTTCAAAACACGGCAGCGCCGCGGAGAGAAGGGCGTCCGTCCGCTGACTCACCCCCGCTGCAGGGACCGCGTCTGTGACGATCGTCGCTCAGATGTCGGAGGCTCGTCGCGGTTCTGTGTCGGAGCTGTAGCCGCGGATTCATCCGAACCGCCCGGACGCTTCCTCCTTCCACCCTCAGCGCGCTGACGGCTGGCCTGACATCATTGGCTGCTCGGTGGGAATGAATCATCGTCTTCATCAGGGGGGGTCAGGGATGCTGTCACCGTCACGGCACCCTTAAAAAAAACCACCACCAGACAACAACACGTACACAAACCCGCCCAGAGACCCGCTCAGCCGCCGTGTGTTCCCTCCGAGGCAGCTATGGAGGAAATCCTGCGAAAGCTGCAGAAAGACGCGTCCGGCCACAAGCACAAAGCGATCCGCGACGCCTGCGTCTTCGCCTGCGGTGAGTGCGCAGCAGCCCCCCCGGCTGTCCGGCAGCAGAGGGATGGGGATGTGGGGAGATCTGAGACCGGGTCCACCTGCTAGCTTTAAAGCCCAGCAGAGAGCAGCAGCAGGGGTCTGACAGGCCTGAGCAGAGGGGAAGCTGTCCGCCGCCAGCTGAG
Source organism: Diplodus sargus (assembly GCA_903131615.1). NCBI lineage: Eukaryota > Metazoa > Chordata > Actinopteri > Spariformes > Sparidae > Diplodus > Diplodus sargus. The sequence goes on along the minus strand of CAEMYA010000225.1, from coordinate 61,369 downwards.
GATTTATTTAAGGTGGTCAGCCCCAGAGACTGGTGGTTGGGTGGAGGGGGTCTCCAGGTCCAGGTGCAGGTGGACTAGGTTTTACTGATCTACATGCACAGCAGAACTGAAACCTTATAGTTAATATGACCTGTTTTCAGGACAGTTTAGTAATTAGATCTGATTGGACCATGCAGTTCTCTTAAAGGAGCACTATGTAGGTTTGGGGAAATATTTCTATGCCCAAACAAACCAAATAAATAAATAATAATAATCTTCATTTTAATGACCGCAAAGGACAGCATGGTTTCACTTTGTTTATATGCGGCGGACCGTGCTGATTATCACCTCTTTAATGGTGCCCCCTTTAATGTAAGAACACTAGTAGTAAGGAGAGCTTTGCATTGTGGGTAAATTAGGTGCCATGTTTGAAAAGCAGTCCTGTAACACTGTTGGACTTATTACGGACATACAAATGATCAACATCGATACAGCAGATCCACGGATGGGTTTCTTTTTACTCCACACATTTATCTTACTTCTCAAAACCTTGTGCCTACATTACCCACAATGCAACTAAGCCAGGGAGTGACATCACTGGAGGTAACTTATCAGATTGAAGCAGCTTCCTCTGGAGCCACAAAAGGCTTTATACTTATTTTTTCTACAAATGCAGCAGTATTAAGACCTGTAAACACACGGTAGTGTGTAAGATTGGTGGCGTTGCCCTTTAAGGGCGGACTATCTAGTGTAAACAAAGGTGGAATTTGAAGGAGAACCTGCAGCTGTACTGCAGTCTGCTGTGGCCGCAGACAGAACGATCGTAGAGAACATTAATAATGAGATAAATTCGAGTCAGATCAAATGACTGTCTGATGAATAATCATTAGTGATGTAGATAAAATGACTAACAGGTTAAAGACGAGTTTTACAAAATACACGACAATGACGTCACGTAACTGTAATGCAGCTTTTAAAAGCAGGAAACACTTGATGATATTTCACAGGAAGTGATATGATGTCATCATGCAGAAAAGAGCTTATTGAATAGTAAAGTTTGTGCATTTTATTTGAAATATTACAAGATTACTAAAAACTGTGAACAGAAGACGTCAGGCTGTCAGATCCAGTTTCACATCAAACTAACAGAAGAAAGATTTAACAGCATAACAAGAACAATCATCTGGACTGATGTGTCTCTCTGTCCTCTCTCACCTAATTAAAAGTTTTCAGATGAAAACCTTTTTGCACCGAGAGCCTTTTTTCCAAGTAAAAAGGAAGAGTTTGGACTTTGAACCTTCCAAAGTCTCATTAGTCTGTTTGCACAGTTCAGTGATTTTATTCCCCAGAAGTTGTTTCCTCATCGAGGCAGAAAAGTCTCCGAACCAGCAGTCCGAACACACACTGAACCGGTTAGCAGCAAACCCAAAGAAAATATATACAAACACCATACAGCATGGAGGACAGCGGTTCCCACCGGCGCCGCGCCGCGCTGCGCTTATTAGTGTTATTAATAGGAGCGCTGAGCCGGCCTGACCTTTTGGTGGCAGGTGAGGCAGCAGGTAGAGAATGGGCTCAGATTGTGCTGATGAGGGCACAATCATGTAATCTTACACACACACACACACACACACACACACACACACACACTGAATTAATGCACACACACACACTCCAAGGCCATGTTTCAACCTAACGAGGCGTGACCAAAGAAACTGGAGCCGTGCATGTGACTGCTGCACACACACTCTCATGTGAGGTGTGTGTGTGGACGGAGGTGTCGTTGGTGGTCACAGGCGGAACATCGTGCACTACTTTTCCGTCCTGCTGAACTCTGACTGACGTGTCTCCACGGTGCAGCTGAGTGCAGCTCTTTGGAAAGTGTTTTCTACAGAGAGCAAATGTTCCTCATCAGCCACGGCCGTGAAATGTTTTCACAGACACGCCCATGACATTAATCAACATGCAGCTTATAGTCGTCTCTGAGTGTGATGAATGCCTAATGACCCTGTGAACTCCGCCTTACACACACACACACACACGCAGCCACAAAGCACATCTACAGTAATACACTGAACAGTGCACGGGAAGGTGAGCGTGCAGGAAACCTTGGAACGAGTACGCAGCGTGACAGACTGCAGAGTAACAGGAGTTATGTGATGTTTTAGAGACGTCAGCAAGTGTCGTAATTCAACATTCTAGCGGTGAAATAATCCGCAGTGTGTCCTCTGTTGGCTGAAAGTGTGAAGCCAAGGTGAAATCACTGAAGGTTTTATAGACGCAAGCGATCTGAGTTCATTTCAGCATCAAGATTAACTTCCTGTAAGACATCTGGAAGACGTCTCCAGTGTCTCGTTTCCCTTTTAAGACGCCTCAGTAATCAGCTAAAGCAGCTGGTTACTGCAGTTTTAATCAAACAAGGAAGTGTGCAAATATATTTTCATTGGCAGCAGTTTGTGTTGTTCATGTATATTGTTTGTTGAACATATATATTTGAAATGCAGTGTGAGATTCATAGCCATCGTGTCTGAGCTCATACTGTGAAGTTCTGTTGACTTTGTTGTCTCGTTGTGTGAGAGGAAATCTTGTCTTCCCTCTGAGTGTTTCTGAGCTCAACACACTGAACAGAAGCAGCTGCGAGCTGCTGTTTGCTTTGTGCTGCTGTAATGCAGCCTGCAGTGTCTGCTGGGTGTTTTAATCCGTGTTTCATTTTCTTTCTTTGTTGCATTTGATCACAGAAACGCTCCAGTCTCAGAATGGATCAGCCAAGATCTCCCCTTCACAACTCCGGTGAGTCACATGACACAGATTTAGTTTCCGTTCAGTTCTGTTCAGTTCACTTCAGAGTGTCCGAGGCGTGAAACCAAAGCTCGCTAACAACAAACTTTAAACACGACTGGAAATATTATTTTTCTGTTAACTGGAAACAACATTCGAACCAATAGTGACTTAATCCATCTGAGCTGAGAGCTGAAGCTTTCTGAGAGCACCTGAAATGTTTGAATGAAGTCTTTCTATAAGTTAGTTTCATCTTTCAGCCACACAAACTGTTCAGCCTGCAGCCAGCAGATAACCACTGAAATTCAAAATGTTCTCTGAGCTCTGTGGTTTGTACGTCTCTGTTTTACACCACGTGTGATTTGAATGAATTTGAATGATCAAATCATTCCAGGGATGATAATGCAAATATTGAACTGAGGCAGTTACACATCACTTACACATTAGTAAACATTGCAGTAAACTGACAGAGAATATATGAATTTTAATGAACCATCCGAGATGCAAATCCAACACAGCGACCTGCAGCGAATGTCAAGTGTGTGAACCTTTAAAGACCTGAGCTGGTTTACACAACAATCGATCAAGAACACCTTCACAATCAAACCTGAACAATATAGAGCCAATATTTGATTTTTTAAAACCGTAACATCTTTCACTGCTGCACAGATGACACTCAGGTCTTCTCCTCCTCAGTTCACCAAATCAGGGGAGTGCAAGCAAACGACAGCAGTGTCTGATAGACGTTAAGGTCCGGCAGGTTTATAACTTCCTTCTGTGAAAGGAGGACAAGAAATAAATACAACTCTTCGGCCCCGAACCTCCCATCAAACCTCTGCTACCACCCGAAAGCTTTTAAAGTGTTCTATAAAGGAAATTAACTTGAAACTTGAAACTGTGTTTTCAACACACCCACCAGTGTTTTTCCTGCATCAGGAAGACTCTGATCACAGCAGTGCTGCAAACTAAATAACGGACACAGAGGGCAGAGAAACTGAGAAGAGAAACTGAGGTTTTTCTGAAAATGAAAAATAGATTCCTGGATTTTCAGAAACTCAGTTTTCCGTCTTTACGTCCAGATAATCAAAGATCTTTGGAAAACGATGACGCAGCCGCATGTTTATCAGCGTTTGTAGCGTCATTGGAACTGGAACTATGTGTTGCACATCAGAGTATTTGAGTTTGTACGGAGACTGAACGGCTGCTTGATGGAAAAGAGAGACAAAAAAGGAAAATGAAACAAAAACAAAAGTCTCCTTCCTTGTGCACATTTGTGTTGTGTGAACAGAGATTATTATTTCTTTTTCCCTAAATCCCAAATTAAATATCTGTTAGCTCACTTTATACAACTCGCTGGGATCATGTTTAATTAAAGGTGACACGAATCAAGATGATTCTGTGTGAATAAAAACAGTGTCGACAGCTCGATATAACTGAAACCCTGAATGTATGTAAAATTATTTTGTTTTGGATTATATCATATTTTCCAGCTGATCCTCTTGTTGACGTAACCCCTGTTTATACTCATCATGTCTATTAGATGAAGCTGACAAACTGAAAGTGGACATTTCTAAATGCAGACAGCTGTTCTGTGGCTGCAGCCAGGAAGCTGTGGACCTCCAGCACCGTGCGGCTGCCAGGAGCCCAATCAAACTGAACAGTGCAGTTTCCTTCTGGTTGAACGGTTCTGTGTCCTCATTTTTCAGGAGTGCAGGAATATTTGCATCACTTGTCATGGAAATGTTCCTGCGCATTGAAGCTCACTCAGTTATATGTCAAGTGCTCCAGCTGTATGAAATGTAAATGTGAAGTGAAAGGAGAGCCGCTGCTGGTCGCCGTCAGATCGCAGCGAAGGTGCCATAAATTCTGGAGGCTGTTGCAGCTCAACACGCCATAAATGATTAATTCAATAACCTGCATTGTTTTATTAGAGATTATTAGATTAAATATTGATGATAATGTCTTGGTAATGTAGTGCGGTGGTCCTCAGCCAGCGAGCTGCTCTGTCGCCACAAAAAAGATTTCAAGCCTCTCATTAGAAAATGTGCTCGAACAAAGACGACACCTACTCGTCAGCAGACTGTGGGAGCAGAACAGAACAGAACCGGACGGTTCTGTCTGCAGGGCAGCTGCCGTGGGAGGCTCTGGATTGATAGAATAATGTGAGCTTTGATTGAGAAAATGCATGTTCGGCTTGAAAAGGAAAGTTTTTATGCTTTGTGTCGTATAAATAACTTAAAAAGTACTGAATTTGCTGGTTCTCTGAACATTTCAGAACAGTTTTAAATGGGTTATGGGCCCGTCACGCTGTTTTGCGGTTGGCTTTGAGATTCTTGTCCTGATTAATCGTTCTTTGTGTCTTTTGAAGCAGGATATTCTATTGTGCGGTGTTATCTATGTGCTCATGAACAACGTCTGAACTCATTGAGGCTGTTCAGAACCGGCTGTGGCTCCTTACAGCCCGTTTGAACCCGTGTAGTTCTGACAGGATGAAGCCCTGTAGCCTGCGATCAGCGCTGTGACTCAACCAGCTCCAGATAACGAGAGGGAGAGCGAGTGTTCAGCAGTAAACAAAGAGAGATCCAAGAAATGGGAAAAAAACCTCCTCAGCTTTGTGATTCACACACAGTTGCTGTGTTATGTAACCGACTCTCTCCCACAGTGTCCTTTTGTTTTGTTTTTTTACATTTTATTTTTAACTGAGAGAAGTTATTTTTATTTTTTTGGGTGAATCCATAAATAAACTCGTCTGAGCAGCGAGTCACAGCTGACTTTAACTGTCAGATATCATCAGTATCATCGTCTGGAATTAAAAAGCAAAGTGTAGAGAATAAAAGAAGAATTATAAGGAGCACAAATTAGCATGAACAAGAGATATATTTATGATTGCTGTGTACTTTGTCAACCGTGGTCCTGGCTGTTATTGTATCTCACATCCAGCATTGTTCAGTGTTTTCTTTTTTAAATCCAGTTGTCGATGACATATTAAAAAATGTGTTACCTCAGCTTCAGTGCAGTAAAGTAACTAATTACTGAATTTATAAAATCAGCCTCTTTTGTTTCTATCTGTGTTAAAGCTCCTCATCCCTCATTGTTATCACTGAGTGGACTCGGTGTGCTCGTTGCTCTGATGTCTCTGCAGCATCTCATTCTGAAATGTCTGAAACTGACGTTGTCAGAAAGTAACTGCGTTAGCTCGCAGCAGTTAGCACTGGCTGCCTGGCTGCACCTCCAGCCTCATCACTGTCAGCAGAGACGCTCTGTGTGTCCGCGGCTGCAGGCAGAAATATCCTCCCGCGGTCTGACTGCGTCTTGTTAACTCTCCTTTAGGATGGTTTCAAAACGCACAGCTGCTGGCCTCTGTTGATTCTTGATTGTTTTGTTGATACTTGAAATCTGTGTCTCTGTTTAAAGTGAGCTGAAGCGCATCGCATGACATAACAGAAGGTTTCTCTTTGATTTGCGTTCGTCTTGAAGCAGATTTGAACTTCTAGATCTGTGTGTCTGTGTAATATGAAGCCAGCGGACAGAAGCTCACGGTTGTGATTTGATATTCTGAACCTGAAGTACAAACAGTGTCGCTAAGAGCAGCAGAGAGGGAGGAGGAGCGGGAGTTCACGGTGGAGGTCAAGACCGAGACCTTCTCGGATTTTGCTGATGTGTTTTGCTTCTCAGTCCTCCAAAACTTTACTTCTTATTAAATATTGAAGCTGTGGGACAACAGTAAACTTTCCTTTTAGCTGCAGTCTGGTCTGGAGAGATGAACTCTGACTGGGTTTAATACGAGGCAGTATGGGATGGAGCAGTAGATGAAGTCATGGAGGAACACAACAGGACACACAGTGATTCTAGTCTGTTGAACGCTGCAGGTACTCGACTACGTTATGTCCATTTCAGGGCGAATCTACTGAGAGCAGTGTCAAACTGCAGTCAGATTTCTTGTAGCGACACACAAACCTGGATTGTGATACTACGGTAATGTAAGTTGCACTGAACGTGTTGGTGTTAACAGAGCTGTCCTGAGCGCTTTGTGGTTTTGTTTGTGTGCCTTCAGAGAGCGCTGCCTGCTGCCGCTACAGATGGCTCTGGAGTCAAAAAACACCAAACTGGGACAGACGGCGCTCACCGGGATGCAGGTAAAGTAATGTACAGCAGAACTGTAACTCCCAGGAAATAATAAGGAACAACAATCTTCTTTTACAGCTGAGAAGTTTAATTTATAGACAACAATGCACCTGCGCTCAGGTCAGTTCAGTCCAGTGTTTTGTTGCTACCAGACGAGTAAATCCGAGACAGATCACGCTGTGTTGCTGACATCATCAGTCAGACTACTGGCTGTTCTGCTTGCAGTGCTGTTGTGCTGTGTTATAGAATTCATCATGAGCCCATAATCACCTCCCACATGAGCAGTCTCACCACTACTTAGGCTAGTCGCAAACACTTAAAAATAATGAAATTGGGAATAAAAGTGACTGCAGCAGCATCGTGTTCTGCAAACAAGCAGCGTTTTTAGTATCTTGCTGTGGAGAATGTGCAGCTGTGTCATGGGGAAGTTCATGAAGTGTAAAATATCTTTCTTCGTCTCCGATCAGAAGCTCCTGTGTGAGGACAGGTTTGTTGGCGGCGTCACCATGGAGGTGGAGGTCCTGGAGAAGCAGCTGCTCAGCCAGATGTTGGAGGCCATCAGAGTCACTCCATCTCTGCATGAAGACCTGCAGGTGGAGGTCATGAAGGTAAGACCCGGGGACGATGACCATGCTGCTTCACCTCCAGACAGTTTGTGTTTCTGCAGACGGACTCTGTGTTTTTAAATGTTGGCTTTTATTGCACTCTGCTCCTCCGTGCAGCAGGCCTGCCATAAAACCAGAGGATGGATGTAAATCTCGTTGGCAGCTGAGGAACTCTGCATTGCAGCTTTTTTCTTTGATGGTTTCCTTTTTTTTGGCTTCTGTAGAGCTCAGCGTCATGCTGCGTTGTGTCTCTGCCATTCTGGCAGATCTTGTTAATTTGTGTTCAACTCAACGCGGACTAACTTTGTCTCGGTGCTTTTGATTGTGCCGATGTTACATCAGTTGGAGTTTGTTTCCCTGAGTTGTGAGATTTGTCTTCCCCACAGGATTAAAAAATAGCAACATTAATCCCTGACTTTACTCTCCTTCTCTTATCGAAAACTGTGTTTCCGTCTGCAGGTCCTGCTCTGTATCACCTACTCACCAAACTTTGACATTAATGGAGACTCCATCCTGCGGATTGCTGAGGTAGGACCGCCTGAGTCTGTGTTTGGAATCGCATCAGCAGATGTTTGAGATCTTACATCAGACAACACACAGGGACTTTTTACTACAGTGATACTAACCAACAACAGAACGAGAAATGAATATTTTAGATTCCTTGTTTAGCTGCTGTGTTTAGAAACACTTCTGAGATGAAGCCAAGCGTCCACCGTGGTTTACATCACAGGCGTGACTGTTTGTATCCCCAGATTATTGTCTTTTTGTATTTTGATTAGACAAACTAGACTAAAACTCAGACTCAAACAGTTTCACAGACAATCAATATGAAACATGTTTACCTCTCAAAGTTTTAAAAGATTATAAAGCTGCACTTTGTTTGAAGTTTCTTCTCTGTGCAGCTCTTAACTTTTAGCTGATGACGAAGCAAAACTGAGGCATCGATTGTTTGCATGATCACAGTTTTGATCGGACCGTCTCAGACCGTACTGGCACAGAAAGCATCGCTCTTTTTATTACATCTAAGAGGACGATTAACTGGGAACATAACAGGCAGAACATGAGCTCATTCCCTCCATAAAGAGGAGGCTTCGCTCCGTCCCTGCTCAACAGAAGGCCTTGTCTCATGCTGTAATGTCATCAATTATTCAAAAGGTTGCACTGAGTGGTCCTACACACACACACACACACACACACACACACACATACACACACACACACACACACACACACACACACACGCACACACACAGAGTCATGAAGACGGGCTGATTTTGGCACATTTGATCACGACGACCTCTCGTGTTGCTCAGTTTTGTCTCTGAAGGTGAACAACATCAATGTGCTGTATGGATGATTAATATTTGCAAAATTAATGAACATTCAATGCTGCATCAAAACAGACCGCACATCATTCAGAGCGGTTCAGCACCAGGTGTGTATGTACAGTATAATGTTCCCACCATCATTCTAAAATCACAACACAGCCAGTAATCGAGTCTTTCTATCCTGCAGGCTTCACAGTGAATCAGGTATACCTGCATATTCAAACTGTAACTGTGGAACAAAACTCACTTTCTGGTAAAACACCAGTTTCCTGAGTCAACAGCCGGTTGATCCTGAGGCGATGTTCCTCTGCGTCTCTTTGTCGAGGCGCTCTCTGGATTTCAGTGGATTTTCTGAAGCTCTGCTCGGCTTTACAGCGACGCTCGAGGTTTTGAGAATCTAACAGCCACCACACGTAAGCTAGAGAGAGATTACTCTGCAGGCTCCTGAAGGATTGCAGCTGGAGTCAATGTGGATTTCACTATTAGAGGAGATCCCAACGCAAAAAGTTGTATTAACACATTTCTCAAATCACTCTAGCAGCATTATCGTTTTCCACCAGTGGTCTGTTTGTCCCAGACTGGCAAAAATCCAAATTGGACAGAGTGAAGCAGCTGTAACAAATCTCCGTTTAAGTTATTTTGGAAGCAGCTGTCTGCAAGAAACTGTATGTTCCAAAAAAAAGTTGTTGCTGTTTACAAAAACTCCCCGTAACTGCGACTTTCTTTGAAGCTATAGCACAAAAAAGCGAGGTGTATTTAGCTGTCAGGGAGAAACTTTGAGTGTTCGGCACAAACTGAACAGAAGAATCAACACCAGGGAAGCAGAGCCGACTGCTGAGTGGATTCAAAAGTTCCTGTGAATGTTTTTATGCTTTTATTTTTGGCCATTAAAACTTGATCACATAAGAATTCAAGCTGATTATTCAAACTTTTTCCAGCTACCATGTTAGGGTGAGCACACAGGGATGACGAGGTGCCCACCTGGATGGAAATATAATCCCTGTTATCTCCAAACCTAAATGCACAAACTCACATATTGTTCTCCAAGCTGCAGAGCGTTGTCTGTACAGTGTTTGTGTGCAGCATCACTGCAGCAGCAGCAGCAGCAGCAGCAGCTCCTGCACCCAGGTGATGTTTGACGTCCATTAACAGCTCATAAGAACTTGGTCAACATGTTGTGTTAATGGGCTGCGAGCTGCCAGCGCCGACCATCTGCTGCGTGTGTGGGTGTCTGTTTGCGATGGGTCATAACTCAGGGTGACTGCAGAGGTTGTCAGCACCACTCCATTATCAGTAACATCCCAAACAAACAGCGAGGATCAGAACGGGCTCCTAATGCAGCGACTGGCAGCGCAGAGGGATTTATTCAGTTTCCAACACTGGAGCCGGAGGTCATTACCGTACCTGTAATACCATCATAAAAGTCACTTACACCCTCGAAATCATTCCTGGCCCCTGAAATTGAAACACAGTCATGCCTGGAGTTTTTAATAAGAGGTCTCTGTCTCTGTTGGCCTCTTGCCTTTTAAATGCCTTTTAAAAAAACGTGAATATATCAAATATCTTGAAAGTGTCAGCAGTCAAATGTCCACAACTCCAGGTACATAATCTTAAGTTTTGTACCTTTAAAATGTAAATGTCTTCGCCTTGGTCACGTTAAATTAAACTCAACTGCAGCGACAAATATCCGAAACATCGAGCGCTTCCAACTGGTGCAGTTGTTAAAACAGTGGGAGCTTTTTGCTTTGAGCTGTTTGAAGTGTTAATTTTGGGAGGCAGCCCACACAACTCACAGCCGCTGTGGCTGGAAGGTCTCATAATGCAGGACGTATTGATCTGTCATTGATTAGACACAGGTGGTGAATCCCTGAGGCTGCAGAGAAATAAACTGTGAATGTAATTAGCAGACATGGTCTTTGTTTGGCGCTGCGTCTGTGGCTGGGCCTGTTAGTTCTCAGCCTCTTTACTGTCAGAAGACGGCGCAGATCTTCGGTAATTAGGGAAATAAATCCTGGCTGGCTGACATGTTTTGTATCTCTTGCCTTAAATCATCCGTGTGTTTGCCTCTGTTATAATTTGCGTCGTTCAATCTAACCTAGACTTTAGTGTTGCACAAATGTAATCAATCCCGGCTTTATTTCCAAGATCTTACAGTGAAGCCAAGCAATTAAAAATGAACCTCAGGTGAACAACAGTGTGATGTCAGAGCCTCCTCCAGGTTGTGTATCGATCCAAATAAGCTCCAACGTCCAAAATCCCTGCATATCAGTTCTAATCTTCTACCTAAAATAAACCATTTTAAACTCATACCTGGGTACAGGTGTGTGTGTGTGTGTGTGTGTGTGTGTGTGTGTGTGTTTGCACTTCTGAATGTGAAAAGTGAGGCACTTACACTCCTGTTGTTCTTCATCCCTTTGCGACCACGTGTGCTGAAAATATACCCTCATGATACTGCGAGCACTTCTGATAAAAGCATCAACTGAGAAACCATGTGTTGTGTTATAAATAGCTGTGTGTGTGTGTGTGTGTGTGTGTGTGTGTGTGTGTGTGTGTGTGTGTGTGTGTGCTGCTCAGCTATATATAACACAGGGTTTTTCAGATGACTAACTTCTATCTTTCCACAGATTCACAGTGTTTCCTCTGTGACCTTCTCATCTGGTTTGATGATGTCTAACACATCCGGTCACCGGGGTAACCTGTGACGCCATGGAAATCTCCCGTTAATCTCCCTGATAGCCGAGTGTCTGTCTGTGATGCTGTCTTGGGACTGTGCGTCATCACGCTTCTACGTGTCTCGGACAGAAGAAAGATCACACACTGAGGGATGTAATTGTCTGTGTGTGTGTGTGTGTGTGTGTGTGTGTGTGTGTTTAGGTGTGTATCGAGACCTACGTGTCCAGCTGTCACCAGCGCAGCATCAACACGGCGGTCAGAGCCACGCTGAGCCAGATACTGGGAGACCTGACGCTACAGCTGCGCCACAGACAAGAGGTCACAACGCCACACGAAACACACACACCATACAGTAGTTACACACACACACACACACACACACACACACACACACACACACACACACACACACACACACAGAGCTGTGTGCACATGTTCACTACAGGGTGAGAAACATAGCAAAACTCAGTGTGTAATGCTGTCACACTATCAAACTCTGCACTCCTTAAAGAAACTAAACCAAGTGCAGAGGACAGGATGGTGAGTTCAGGGAGCCTGGGACATTCAAGCACTCACAACAGAAACAGGTCCGGCTCGATCTGTTTAGGAGATGTGAAATCTCAGAGGGAGTTGAAGGAAATAGTTGATTAATTGGCCAGATAATAAACAGAAATTTAAACTACAATTCTGATTAATTAATTGTAAAATGTGTCATTTTTAAAAGGTCCCATATTGTAGAAAGTGATATTTAATGTTTTGTTAATATAAAGCGGCCCGTATTCAGACTCTGCGCCTTTAAACAAGTCCTCAGGTCTTTTTTTAAGGTTGTGATGCCACAACTGCCTCAGGAACGGCCCCAGCATGGTCGTGCTGAGTGGATAAGAAACACAGTGGGCGGTTCCTGCTCAGGCCTGTGAGAGCTGACCAATCAGAGCAGACAGGCACTTAAACAGGGTGTTCAGACTGAGGGTGAATTAAGGTGCTGTAGCTATAGGCAGTATAGCACCCCACCAAAGTAGCACTCAACAGCACTTTCTCAGCTTTTCATCAAAGTGCTGTCAGTCTGTCACATGCACCATCTCAGTAAACACCTCCTGCTGTGTCCTCCTCCACAGGGTGCCGATGGAGACGAGGTGACTGCACCGCCGCTGCACAGAAGAGGTACGTGCTCTCCTTCGCTGCTGCAGATCTCCTCATCTGCTCCAGGCTGTAATCACCTCCATCATATAATCACGCACATGATTATATACAACACCTCTTAAAGTTCTGCCTTTACAGAGTCGATAACCCAAGATGTGTTGGTGTAAATATGTAAATGTAATCACATGTTTATTACTGATGTTGCAGTTAAAAGCGTTGGTGAAATTATTACATTAAACAAACTAAGCACTGCACAAATCCCAAAAAGGGTCAAAGCCGACTGATTCCTTGGTGTCTAAAAGGTGGCGGTGGGAATAAAACACACGGCCACCCGCTGAACACAAAGCCACCTGACGGTGTCGACTCCCTGAAGACACGCTGATTGTAATCAGAGGGAGAACATCACAGGTGCACCCGATATCTCCGACCGACCTGAGACCTAGATCTGGAGACGTCCCTGTTCACATCGGGACCTTGGAGAATCTCTGATCTGTCCTTAACATCGTCATTTTGAGGAATGTGCCTGTTTGAATTCTTTCTGAGAAGCATCAGTGAATTAGGGATGTTTCTCAATAAATTCACAATAAAGAAGATAAACCTCCTTTTGTTTTAGATAGCGACACAGTTTATCCTTTGGTGACTCCTTGAGGAAGAAAATGTTTTGCTTCCCGTAAGAATCCAGGATCAGTGAAGTCTCAGGAGGTTTCTTCTCTCCAGCGTGTCGTGAGAGTCAAACCTTCATGGAGCCGCTGCTGGCTGTGAATCTTCTTTACTGTGCAGTACAAATTGTTTTATAGTTGTTGTAAAGCCTCTGTAATCAACTATCTGCAGGTAGTAAGAAACACTCCTTTATGACAGTCATACACACACACACACACACACGCACACACACACACACACACACACACACACACACACACACAGAGTTTGGATGGCTCTCCTCTGCAGGCAGCTTCACAGAGACCGCGGTATTGATTCTTTGTATTTATTACACAGAAATGATGAGATGAGAGTGAGAGATGGGAGAGAGTGATGAGTATTTAATCACTTTATTGAAGTAGGTGCTGTGAATTAACCTGGTTATTGTGTGTGTGTGTGTGTGTGTGTGTGTGTGTGTGTGTGTGTGTGTGTGTGTGTGTGTGTGTGTGTGTGTGTGTGTGTGTGTGTGTGTGTGTCTGCCTGCAGACATCTCACCCACCAGCCAGGCTCTGTGTGACGATGTGGTGACGGTTCTGACAGTGTTCTGTGAGAAGCTGGAGTCTGTGGACAGGTAACACTTCAGTGTCATGTTGTTGTTGTTGTCGTCTGGAGGTGATGGTTCTGCTCTAGGGTTTTTTGTCTCTGAATCACGAGATTTCTTTGGTCTCAGAGGAATTATGACACACAGCGATGACACGGACGCAAATTTAAACAAACAAAAGCTCTTAAACGTGTTTACGGACCGTGTTTGTCAGCTGATGTGGTGGAGCGAGACTGAAGAAGAATCAGGGACAAACACTGGATATTACTACAGGACGTCTGATTTCCAACATTTGTCGTACATAAAATGTCTCTTGTGGTTCCAGTGGTAACCAGCTCCTGCAGTTACTCTACCTGGAGTGCATCCTCTCCATGCTCAGCAGCTGTCCACCCACAATGCACCTGTCCAGAGGTTTCACCGACCTTGTATGGTGAGATATGTAACGTTGTTCCCAACTGGTGCTAAATCTTCTAATATTAGCTTTCAGATTGATGTTAGAAAGAAATCACATCTTAGATTTTGAAACGGAGGCCGAAGTGACCTCTGCTGAGGCAAAAAAAGATAATAAAAGAGGATTGATAGTAAGAGTTATTCTGTTCATTCTGCATTGATTACTGATATGCATCTGTACAAAGTCAAGCAAAAAGAATAACTATGTCCAATTAATGTGTATTTGTTTGTTAATATTCACTTTTGATAATGTTAAGTTTTATGATTTGCATCTGATTTTGTTCTCATAATTCTTAAGGAAACAATAATATTGCTCCCACAGGAAACAGCTGTGTCCATCCCTCGTGGCCATCATGGGAAATCCTGTCAACGACAAAACCATCGCGTCTCACCACGGCTACATGGGAGCGCTGGAGCGAGAGCGCCTCTCAGACAGACTCAGTCTAGGTAACTGGATACACGAGAGAAACAACTGTGGATTTGTCAGCTCTAATCATTGAATTAATCATAACAGATTACAGATGAAGTAGATTTTACACTCTGGTCTGTTGACTTCTCCCTGGTTGTGTGAGGAGGATGATCTCAGTGATTCAGCTTCATGTCCTCCTCTGCCAGGGATCAGCCTGGACGTGGACTCCTCCGGCGGAGGGGTGTCCGATCAAGGCAGAGGGTCCGGCTGTTCCTCCAGCGCCCCCGCCAGGATCGCCCCGGTGGTGCGGACTGTGTGTTACATTGCTGCAGAGCTCGTGCGTCTGGTGAGCTGCGTGGAGTCGATGAAGCCGGTGCTGCAGTCGCTCTACCACCGGATCCTGCTGTACCCGCCTCCTCAGCACCGCACCGAGGCCATCCGCATCATGAAGGAGGTGGGAGGAGGAGACGGTGCTGCTGGCCTCACTGCTTCTAACTTTGCAGAATGAATGTCTACCGTCAGGCAGCCATTGATTTTCTTTACACTTCACTAAAATATATTGAAGTAATTCATCTTAGTTGATGTGAAGTCAGCATCATTATGTGGGCATGCACACATACAAAGGATTCATTCAGGTGTTGACAGTGAGGCGTTTAATGTAATGATGACAGATATTTATGTGTGTGTGTGTGCGTGTGTGTGTGTGTTAGATCCTGGGCAGTCCGCAGCGGTTGTATGATCTGGCAGGTCCGTGCGTGGTGGAGCCTGAAACCAGGAAGCGCTCTTTCTCGAAAAGGAAATCTCACCTGGACCTGCTGAAACTGTAGGTTTTACTCTCTCTTTGTTCTTTAAGTGCAGTAAGTAAGTGTAGATTTCTGAAACCTCACCTAAAGATAAATACTATAAAGTAATTCATTAAATAACCAGAATAAAATCTGAATCCTCTCTCAGTTCTGCTGAATACAAGCAAAGCAGATAAGTCACAACGTACGCTTGTGTGTTTGTGGTTTCCTTCTGTAGAGTGATGGACGGGATGACCGAGGCCTGTATGAAGGGAGGCATCGAGGCGTGTTACTCGTCCGTCTCCTGTGCCTGCGCCCTCCTCGGGGCGCTGGACGAGCTGTCGCAGGGCCGCGGCATCCAACCTGAGCAGGTACACCGCTGAGACGGCCTGTGTGTTGTCCGATTTTAGTATGAATATAAAACAGTAACGTGGCTGCTGTGGTTCTCAGGCTCGGCCGCTCCTCAGACGACTGGAGGACCTGAAAGATGGCACGGAGTCGACACGTGAGTCCATGGAGATCAACGAGGCCGACTTCAGGTGGCAGAGACACATCCTGTCCTCTGAGCAGGCTCCCTTTGACCCCAGCTCCTCCTCCTCCAACATGGCCACCTCCGGGGCCACCGAGCGCAGCCCCGACATCAGCATCAGCATCACCACGGAAACAGGCCAGACCACCCTGGATCTGGAGGTGGGGGAGATCGGCCTGGGTCACACCACTCCTGAGGAGTGTGTGGAGGACGCACAACTGCCCTCGCCCTCATCCTGTGGCGTCCAGGAGGAGACCAAACATGAGCCGAGCCAAGAACCGGTCCAGGGGATCCAGCAGGAGGAGAGAGGAGGTGCAGGGGAGGTCGAGGGGAGAGGAGAGAAACAGCGAGCGGCAGGAGGTGGTGGAGGAGTCGGAGTGGGGGAGAGAGGATGTGTAGTTCCTCCAGATGTGGTTCAGAGGAGTCACGGCCTTGTTTACCCTGACATCACCAACTTCTTGTCTGTGGAGTCCAGGACCAGGTCACACCATGGAGGAGGGTCCCGATACAGTGAGAGCAACTTCAGGTACGGTATCTGAAACCAGAAGCTGCCTGGAACATAGACCAGCATGATCGTGTCTTACAGTATGACTTTAAAATCGTCTGTTTCGCCTCTGTGTTGGTCCGTCAGTATGGAGGAGCAGGACCTGTCGCGGACAGAGTTCGACTCGTGTGACCAGTACTCCATGGCTGCTGAGAAGGACTCGGGCCGCTCCGACGTGTCTGACATCGGCTCCGACAACGTCTCTCTGGCGGACGAGGAGCAGCAGACCCCTCGCGACTGCCCGGGCCACCGCTCCCTGCGAACCGCCGCCCTGTCGCTCAAACTGCTGCGCAACCAGGAGGCCGACCAGCAGAGCGCCAGGCTGTTCTTCCAATCACTGTCAGCGCTGCTGCCCCGCCTGCTGGGATTGGCCACCACCACCGACGTGGACCTGTCGCTACAGAACTTCTCCTCCAGCTTCTGCTCTGGACTGCAGGCTGGTGAGCAAGGCAGGGCAGGGGGCGGAGTGTGTGTGTGTGTGTGTGTGTGTGTGTGTGTGTGTGTTAGCAAAACAAACAGAGGGTATTTGTTGAAGGCAGGGTGATCAGTGCAGCAGCCTTTTACTTTATTAATCCGCTCTGTCCACAGTTTCACAGACGTTCATTGTTTGGTGCACTCAGAGGTTTTATTCTTTTTCCTTATTTTAAACCACCTAAAGTAAATCCATCACCCTGTTGGACGACCTGTCTGTGATAATTTAAGAAACAGGGCAGTGAAGTGAAGGGAAAGTAGTAGATATGATATAATCAAGTTAAATATCTCTTTTAACAGTACTCGAGTAAATGTACGTACATTTGTGTCACAGTTTATAACCCCGTGCCAAAGTCACAGAAAAAGTTGACTTGACTAATAAGAAATTAGAATTAAATGATATATTTCGTTTCCATGTTGAAAAGCAAACCTTTAAATTAGGAATGACATTGGGGATAAATGCTCTCCTTCACTTCACAACCACTGAACACATAGAAATAAAGCTGACAAACAGAAGCTTTTTTTCTTTTTGTGCTTTGACCATTATTCTCTGTCCTGGAAACTCATTTAAAGGACTCGTTTGTCTCCAGTTGACTCTGTATGCACGAGGAGTTCAAGAAATTGCCAATTTAGCCAGAGTGTGAATGAAGTGTATATCCTTTAGTCTGTGCTCACTTCATCACTTTCAGCAGGAACCGTTTAATTTAACGTTTTGCCTGCGAGGCACGGCCCGTAATCCATCAGTGAAAACAGCGAGCCTGCTGGGAGTTTTTACATCAGCAGAACAAAATTAGGAAAGAAATTAAACTGTACGGTTAACTGCCTTAATGAATTTGGTCGCAGCTGTAAATCCCCAGAGTGACTTTTCAGATTAAAACACTTGACTGATCATCAGCTAACAGATTATATCTCACCTGCACACTCGTTCCCCGTCTGTCTTCCACACCCATCTGTTTTTTTATTTTAGTTTCTCTCCTGCTTTCCTTTGTGTCTGTCCTCATTCCTCCTCCTCCATTCTTTCCCTTTTCCTCTTTTACTTTTCCCTTTAGTTTGACCTTTATCTCTGTCTCGCTCACAATCCCTTCATCATCCTCCCCCATCCTTTCTCTCGTTCTTCTCCTTTCCCCATCCCTCTTTCACGTCTGTCTTATTTCCCTCCTTCCTCCCTCACTTTTCAGTTTTCTCACGTTCACAGCCTATTTTTCTCTTCTCTGGACTCCCGCCTCTGCGTTCCACTCGCTCTCTTGTTCGAAGATCAAATTCTGCCTGGATGTCTTCCCCCGTTATTTCATCCCCTTTTCTCTTTCTTCATTATGAAAAACAAGAAGGAACCAATTTTAGAGCCGAGTCCCTGCAAACGGCCCCCGAGAAGATCAGGGTGCTTTTCAGTCAGTGAATGTGGTGCATTGAATGAGTTCTGAGGGCAACGTGCAGGTGTTTCATTTGTTGTTGTAGCAAAGAAAGGAACAAGACAATTAATTTTTATTTTTTTTATCAAAATATGAAGTCTTTCACAGGCAGAACCTCTGTTTCCCTGGCAACAGCCGCAATAATAGGACGGAGATAAACTAGTCTGCTCAGCTCATTGTAGTTTTTGGCTCAGCTGTTAGCCAGAATGCTAACAACATGCTGCCAAGATTCAGGATGTGATGTGAGATGGCTGATGCTTGAAGTATCAGTAGGTTTGGGAGGACGGTGTCTGTGCTTTCTGCAGCTTGTGTGTTGCAGGCGTCATGTTGCGGTGTTCAGAGGGTTTTGGCATCATCTCTCTCTCTCTCTCTCTCTCTCTCTCTCTCTCTCTCTCTCTCTCTCTCTCTCTCTCTCTCTCTCTCTCTCTCCAGGTGGGATCCACTCTCCAGGTTTCGAGTCGGGCGACACTCTGAGCTGCCAGTCGCTGATGAACGCAGACGGCCTCTACCTGGTGTCGTACTACTCTCTCCTGCTCAACCTCAAGCTCTGCTGCTGCGACTACTACCGACGGAGAGCGCTCACGCCCGTCCTCAGCCTGGTGAGGAGAGTGCAGGATCAGTGTTAAACATGATGACACTGGTTCAAACACTCACACTCAAAGAGAAAAAACTAATGGAGTATTTGCACATTGTGGTATAAAATACTCTCATCCTCCTCCTCTGCCAGTAGTTCCCGTTCACAGCCAGGTTGATTTTGAGAAAGTTTGGGAAAGACGCCTCTTTTTCAATTTAGATTCAGGATTTTAATTCAAAATGATACTAGACTAGACGTATTTGTAGATTTTGTGCAAAAGGTTAAATTGACTTTGTGCGGTGTGTGTTTGCAGAAGGAGTTTGTGCGTCTGATCCAGAGCAGCGGAGTCCTCGTGGTTCTGTCTCAGGTCTGGATCGAGGAGCTCTACCACCAGGTGTTAGAGCGCAACCTGCTAGGCGAGGCCGGGTACTGGGGCTCGCCGGAGGACCACACGCTGCCGCTCATCACCATGCTGACAGGTACAGATGTTACGCAACAGACTCTTCAGTTGGCAACTCCTCAGATGAGTAACATCAATTTACAACTTGACCATTTCTTTTAATCTTCTTGTCCTCTCTTAGATATTGATGGTCTGGGCAGCAGTGCCATCGGAGGTCAGCTGATCAGGAGGGCGTCCAGCCGGTCACCACTCAGCTGTGATAAGGCCGGCAGTGACACCGTGATGGCAGGTCAGTGGCTCGTTGGGATAAAACTGCTCCAAAGCCTCAGAAATGTGAACGCTGGATTAAATGAGGGATCGGTTCACTCATTTTCACAATGAATTATTCATTAGTTCCACATCAGCACAGCAGAGTGAGGGATTTTTTTCCAGATATTTCAATAATAACTGGAGCAACTCTTTCCTCTGCAGCAGCCCCGTTAAAACACTGCAGGGTTCGTTCACCCTGAATCTGCTGCTGTGTTAATCGTTTGAAAACACTCCACCCGCTGTGTGCTGAGCGGTGGAGAAAGGTGCTGCATGCAGTGCAGCACCTTGAATATTAGCAGATACAGATGAGCAGATGAGCCCAATGAATATTGGGGCGGATGCTGCAGGCCTGTAACAGGGAATGTGGTGTAATTGCAACATCAAGGAACATCAATTAAAATCTACCCACGAGTGAAATATATGCAGAAACCCTGGTGTGCCACTTAGTCTAATGAGGAAACAAAATGATCTCACAAAATTTCAGAAAAAAGGAAATCTTTACACCGCCGTTCTGCTTATTAAACAGAAAAATACAACCGCACAGCGTCGGAATTCAAGTGTCTCTCTTTTACTAGACGATTGTGAACTCGTCATAAAACACACTTCATTCAAACACGACATAAATCAAATACATTTAATATAAGAGTCTCGGTTTGTCTTCACACAATCACTTCTGGTAAATAAATCCTCAGTTCACGGAGTAAGATGTGAAAATATTCTTGCTTTACACGCCGTTCTCATCCGCCGCTGATGTCCAATGTCTGTCTGTCTCTCCTCTGTTGCATTTTTGGATATTCTGACCCACAATCCTCTGCGCACGGAGAGAAACATCACGTACATCACTGTGTGTCGGCAAATATAAACAAAGCTGAGGGAGCAAAAACATGTGACAGAATGACACACAGCGATGAGAGATTAAAGCACGTTCAGGTGTCAGGACTTGATTCTTTGTGCTCCAAAAGTTCGTGCTAAGGTTGCGACAGATGTAGGAGCGAGAGGGTTCACAGCGCTCTGTCATCACAAAGACATTTGTCCCATGTGTATTC
Source organism: Diplodus sargus (assembly GCA_903131615.1). NCBI lineage: Eukaryota > Metazoa > Chordata > Actinopteri > Spariformes > Sparidae > Diplodus > Diplodus sargus. Next base: position 40,578 of record CAEMYA010000225.1, on the reverse strand, counting down.
AGACTGCATGCAACAGTATGTACTTTGTAAGGGCAGCCGCAATACGTTCTGAAAGTAAACAGACAAAGGATGCGGTTCTGAACACACACATAGTCCTGATCAGAGGCGTATACATCTCCTCAGACCGCCAACGATATCTACAGCAAAGAGTTTAGTGAGCAGAAGGTGTTAAATCACTGACTTGTCTTGGTGTGACTGCAGTGAGAACAAAAAGAGGCTGAGCAGCAAGAAAAACATGAAGTGAAAGGGTCAGAAACAAAGAGCAGGAGAGAGACGGAGAACATGAGTCAGAGACCACCTGAGCCTCTGCTGCAGCCCCCCGGAGGACTGAAGAGCGGCCATTGTTCCCACTGCTGAGTCATCCCTGCATCAACTGAACTGATGCTCTGTTTGACTTGTCAGCATCATCAGTTGTTGTAGCCACCTGCTGTGTAAACACCCACTTGTTTGTGTGACATGATCTCGATGATGCAGCTCCTTGTTGTTTTCATGCATCGGCTGCAGCAGCTTCACTCCTCGCTCACCGCTTCATCCTGTGTGTTTTGCAGGAGCCGTGTTCTCGCGCTTCATCCTCACGGGCGTGTGGAAGAACCTGATCGATGTGCTGTCCACGCCGCTGACGGGACGCATGGCCGGCAGCTCCAAGGGCTTGGCCTTCATCTTGGGAGCAGAGGGGGTCAAAGAGCAGAGCCAGCGGGAGAGGGACACCATCTGTCTGAGTTTAGACGGCCTGCGCAAAGCTGCTGCGCTCAGCTGCGCCTTGGGTGAGTGAAACACGTGTCACATGTGTCTGCATCAGCAGGAAAAACAAGATACAGCGCTCGTCCCTGCAGGAATACTCTGTTCTCCTCCCTGTTAACACAGAGAGGTCAAAGGTCATGGTCAGATACAGCAGCCATGGAGCTGGAACAGATTTAAGAGCAACACTAAAGGCTTCCAATTAAACCGACCTGCCCTGATAAGAGGACAGCTTCTTTTGTAAAAACAACAATTGAATCTGAAAACACGTATTTGTTTCAGTGTCCGTCGCTTCCACTAGAGCACAAGGATGCATCTTAAATGAACAGTTCGCTGTTTGGAGCTTCACATCCAAACAGCGTTGCCACATCCTCCTGAACACCTGAGGTGGCTGGAGATTTGTTTTAAATTGTAAAAACAACGTAAGAAAATATTAAATGCTTCGTATATCTTATCCGGCATAATCAATGTCTCCTAATCTGAGATTCTCAATTTTTTGGGAGCTCCAAATATGACTTTGAAACTTTACCTCAAACTCCTGCGTGGTTGTGGGGAGATAATGACTCAATGTTTGTACACTTTTGGTTGAACTGTTCCTTTAGCAGTTTCAAGCATCTTTTACTTTGTAGTCTGACAACATGCAGATTATCAGCCAGCGTACAATCCTGTTACAGAAACACAAATGCAAATACAAGGCAGCACAACAATAAATCCTCTGCTAAACCTTGAGTCACGGCAAGAAACAAAACACCTCATGTGGATTTAGCTTGTTTGCTGTCCACAGCTGGGCGTAGAATAAAGAAATGAACATGATATGAAGACATAAAGTGAAATATAGCCTGACATATGTTCCCATCCGCGGCTCCTGCTGTGTACACAGATTTGTTTGGAAATGAATTCATCAAAGGGGGGGAAGGTCTCGCTGAGCGCTGAAGTGTTTTTCCTGCTTCACATGAAGCGCTCACAAGCTGCCCAGCAACCACCCGAACACTCAGCAGATCCACCGCAGGTTAACAGAGAGGTTACGGTGGTCAGAACAGAGAATATCAGGGGAAATACATTTTTATTATCAACCTCTTCTAAAAATCTGAATGTATCAGTTGTTAACAGTGACTGGCAGTAACTGCACAGAGGGACCAAACCTGACAGAAAGGATCCACACAGACGCACTGATGAATATGAATGAACACCTCAGCTGTTAGGCTGTTAGAGAGGATGGTATAAGGAGGAAGATGATGCAGTTTTTAAGTCGATTTTAATTGGAATGCACCCAAAGGAGAGAAGAAGTCCAGGCACACTGTGCATACATCTGTGAAATCAATTCTCAGTGCGGTGATGATGTTTTTAGGATGAGAGAATGAATGAAACTCAGCAGCTTGTCCTAACACCATATGTATCTGTGTGTGTGTGTGTGTGTGTGTGTGTGTGTGTGTGTGTGTGTGTGTGTGTGTGTGTGTGTGTGTGTGTGTGTGTGTGTTGTCATCAGGTGTGGCTGCCAACTGTGCTTCAGCTTTAGCACAGATGGCTGCAGCCTCGTGTGTGCAGGAGGAGAAGGAGGAGAAGGAGCTCGGAGAGACGGGAGACGCCATCACACAAGGTACCGAGAGAAGCCTGTGTTCGTATGGAAGCAACCAGACAATTAAACCTTTAGTGCTGCTGAGGGATAAAAGTGTTACAAGAAATAACTACTGATGAACTTAACGCCCACTTTTTGAATTGCAGCGTTGCGGTTTGACCAGATGATCATCGGCTAAAAACAAAAAGACACCTGAGTGGTTTATTCCTGGCTGCGTTGCCAAAAAACTAAAATAATTTTGAGTGATGGCATCTTTTATTAGAAAATGAAAATTAGAAACTGGTGCCGAGATGGACCTTTAGTGACATCTAGTGAAAGCTGTGGAGAACTACACCCACATCATCAAACTGTCTTCTCCTCAACTCCTCAAAGACCGAGACAGCTGCCGGCTACAAAAAAAAGCTATTATTCTAAAATGCATCATGAAGCTTCTAATCGTCCCCATATGCTTTTAAAAGTCATATATGAGGTATTATACGTGTCTCGTTTGGGCGTTCAGGGTCTCTGTGGTGAACATGGTTACGTCATCACACTCTGCAGCGTTGATTCGTCAAGGAAACCCGTTAAGTTTCCTCCTCTGGGCTAAACAGCGTTTTATGTAGCCGAGTTACGTTTGTTGTTCCTGTCCAGTGGATGATTTAACTCTCTCTGGACTTCTTGAACATCTACATGGTCAGGAAATAAGATAATAGGATGTTTTTCACTGGTTAACAGGATAGTGTTATAATAAATTGCTGTAATTTGTGTGTGTGTGTCCAGTGAAGCAGCGTGTCGAGCAGCGTCTGGAGCAGATCGGTCGTCCTCAGGGAGTTCGCCTCCACACAGCTCACGTGTTGTGTATGGACGCCATCCTGAACGTCGGGCTGGAGATGGGCAGCCACAACCACGACTGCTGGCCACATGTCTTTAGGTACACACACACACACACACACACACACACACGCACATTAAAACATGGTTAGATTTGGCTGATGAGATGTTTTTTGCTCTCTGGTTCACCTGTTTTCCCCCCAGAGAGAGCGTGAGCTTCTTCATTGGGCTTCAGTTAAACTTGGAGGGGACTTTCACAATGTCATTCAAGCTCCCTGTCTTGGCCTCCTGCCCCTCACTCTTCTCCATCCTTCTCTCTCAGGGTGACGGAGTACATCAGTTCTCTGGAGCACACCCACTTCAGCGACGGCTCCTCGCAGTCGTCCTCTCTGACCACCATCACCCAGCAGAGCCAGCAGGCGGTGGACCTGGGGCTGGAGCTGAGCTGCGAGCCCAGCCCGGAGGCCTCGGAGCTGGGCCTGAGTCAGCCGGTCATCCAGCCTCTGTCCATCCAGGAGCTGCTGAGGGAGAGCAGCAGAGGGGGCCGAGGTCTGGACCTGAAGACCGGCAGCCTGATGACCGGGACCGGAGCTGCCAAGGCTGTGTGTACGCTGTCCACACAGGCTGACAGGTGAGACGCAGATACCACAATAACATCACACATTTATCTACATGAATAATCATTTAATGTAGCCGTCGTCATGGTACTATTCACACAATATATCTATATATAGAACTATTGTATTTTATAGTGCTCAAGTTTTGCTAAAATTCAATGTTGCTGTCACATAGAATCAGGATTGATTCCTTCAAACAGACACTATTTTCAGATCTGTGAGTAAATGATGAATGAATGGTTTTATGACGGACACTTTGGGTGGATTTCACCTTTAACCGTCTTTGTAATAAGAGCCAATAGTGATATCAATTTGTTTGATCACGAGAGGAGAAGGAAGTCTCGATGTAAAGAGAAGCACCTTTAACAATCCAGGAAACAACAGTGTTTGTGGTGACGTGGGTCATTTTTCTCCCTCATTTAAAAGTACGAATTATTGTTTTATTTTAAAAACGTGAAGATCAGAGACAAAGTATGATCGCTGGGTACAAAATTAAGCAATTTTCCACAAAGTTTTATATTATTTAAGGTACTGAAATGCAATTTTCTTTTTGATAGATCTTAGTTACATTGCTGCAGTCAGGCTGATAAATGAAAATAAAGATGAATCCACTTTTTAATCCCAAAAGTTAAAAAGTAATCTCTGAGCGCTCCTCGCTCAGTAACCGAGCAGATCCTGATGTGACTCTGATGTTTATTCCTCCAGAAGGTCTGGCTCTGCACCTGACCGTCTCTTTTGATGGAGCAGAAATTATATTTTTTGTGTTGACGAAGTTAACGACATGTAAACACACAGAACAATATGTGAAGAGCAGCAAGTGTGTGTCTACCCTCAAACTACCAGTCCGTCTCAATACGTCTCCGATAAAGAACTCAGTGCAAAACGACAGTTTATCACAAATAGTGTGTTTAGTGTGTAGACTGATCCTTTAACCCTGATCAGCTTGTTAAACTAGCCGGCAGCATGACGGTGACGCCTGATGAATCTCACTGACATGTGGTGCTCAGCAGGAGGTTCTGTGGTTTTTTATAACAGCCACAAGATGGCAGCAGAGGTGCGTTTGGTTCTGTGCTCTTTGACCTTTATCCTTGTAAGATCTTTGTTTTTTAGAACTTAAGATTGAGGAAGAAAGTAAAATAAAGATATTTTTACCTCTCGAGGGGTCAAGAGGAGGATTACATTTGGAATTAGGTTCAGGTTCATCTTAAAGTCCTCGCAAGTATAGAAATATGATAGTTAGTGTGTTTAAAGTGTGCGTGCCAACAGTTCTGCAGTTATTAGTTTATTCCCTGGCACAACACACACACACACACACACACACACACACACACACACACACACACACACACACACACTGCTGCAGTATCTGTGCCGTGTGTGTTCATTCCAAGGATCATCTCTTATATAACAGTTATCTAGGCTGCTTTTAGGAGCGAATAAAAAAAAAAAATGTTCCCTCTGATCTTTTGGAGCAGATGGACGGAACACATTTACAAGCTGAAAGCGGTGCCAGAACATAGTAAATACTCCTCAGCACCGGGCTGCAACACAAAAAACATCTGCTTAAAGGGCGACGCCGCTGCGTTTCTGCCACAAAACTCTAAAATTTGACTCTGTTCATTGGTTGATTTTTTAACCTTTTCCTCAGCAGGGGAGGTTTTCTCTTCACATGACATTTGTTGGCCTTTAAATGTGGGATCTTTTTGAGGCTTAACTGTCCAACTATGGGAAATGAGTCATGCACAAAACGTTCACGTGACGACAGAATACGAAAAGACGACGTCAATAACATCATCAACAGCAAATCACACAACTCGTGCAACTACACAAGAGAGCAAACGTGCTCTCGTTCTTTTCATGTTTGTCTATACTATAGATGGTTACTTTGATATCATGAAACACCTTCCTGTGTGTGTGTGTGTGTGTGTGTGTGTGTGTGTGTGTGTGTGTGTGTGTGTGTGTGTTCCAGGTTGTTTGAGGAAGCAGCAACCAAACTGAACCTGGTCGGTCTGGTGGGTTTCTTGCAGCAGCTCAGGAAAGCTTCTCAGTCTCAGCTCTTTGACTCTGTTACTGAGACTGGAGACTATTCGCTGGCAATGCCAGGTACACACACACACACACACACACACACACACACACACACACACACACACACACACACATACACACTCACAGATACACGCCTGTCTTCACCTTCACTGCTTCAGTGAACACACTAATTTCTTAACTCCTTACTATAAGCTTAACCGTCATCAGCAACCGTTCAAGGCTCAAAGTATTTTTAAATCATCTGACTCTCAAAACCTGTTTGCTCTGATAACATCTGGTTATAGGATATGTATATTTATATTGCTGGTTAAAGAAGTTAAGAGGGTCCAGTTGCTTCCACCAGTGACGGATTTAGAAACCCATAATCTTTCAGTAGCTAAAGTAGACTTGAAGAAGAGTTTTATTGGAGCCCTTTCGTTCCCTCTGTGTGTCTGTAGGAGAGGCCAAGTCAACGCTGGAGCGACGCAGCGCCCTCCATCTCTTCCGTCTGGGCGAGGCCATGCTGCGGATCGTCCGGAACAAGAACCGACCTCTGCTCCACATGATGAGGGCCTGGAGCGTGGTGGCCCCACACCTGGTGGAGGTGAGGATCATTCTGAATCTCGGGTCGGGATGGGTTTCCTTGATGCCTACTTAACATCTGGAGGAAGTTTATACTTTGTTTTTCACATACTGCTTTTTTGGCAGGCGGCGTGTCACAAAGAGCGCCACGTATCCCAGAAGGCCGTCTCCTTCATCCACGATGTCCTGACGGAGGTGCTGACGAGCTGGGCGGAGCTTCCACACTTCCACTTCAACGAGGCGCTGTTCAGGCCCTTTGAGCACATCATGCAGCTGGAGCTCTGTGACGAGGACGTACAGGATCAGGTCAACTTAGATTCCCTTAAAATCAGAGTTTCACACCTTATTTTGCATCAGTCAGTGAATCACTGATACTTCCATCTCGCTGCAGGTGGTGACATCGATAGGCGAGCTGGTGGAGATGTGCTCTCCTCAGATCCTGTCGGGATGGAGGCCTCTGTTCAGCGCTCTGAGGACCGTCCACAGCAGCAAGACCGACACTAAAGACTACCTGCTGGGAGAATACTCCATGGGTACGTGGTCTAAACTTGCAACAACATTCGTCTCAACTCCTTTCTTCCTCTGTGCCTCAATCCTTGTTTCCTCTGACCCCTCCTTGACATTCTCTCCTCCAGGGAAGTCCCAGGCTCCAGTGTTCGATGTCTTTGAGGCTTTCATCAACACTGACAACATCCAGGTTTTTGCCAATGCGGCCACCGACTACATCATGTGCCTCATGAAGTTCGTCAAAGGATTAGGTTCGTCTCACTTTTGTTTTTCAGTTTGAGATGTTACTTTTACAATCCTTCAGTTACAATTCTCGACATTTTTCCTTGTGAATAAATGTCAAAGAGTTTATGTATCTTGATCTGTACTTAATAATAATATACTGTACTCTGATTTCCTGTGTGATGTCTGTTCTGTGTCTGTAGGAGAGGTGGACTATAAGGAGATTGGAGACTGTGTCCATGTGTCGGGTTACAGCTCCACTGACCTCTGCCTGCCCGCTCTCGATTACCTTCGCAAATGTTCTCAGGTATGAACCCCGTGTTAAACCCGGGTCATCACACTTGGGCAGTGAGGCTTGTGAGGGTAAAAACTCAGTTCTTGAGCTGTGACTTAATGAAGCCATGTTGCCTTGATTGACAGCTGCTGGCAAAGATCTACAAGATGCCATCCAAGCCGGTGTTCCTGGGTGCGCGGCTCGCCAGCCTGCCGATGAGGTCACAGGAACGCTCCATCAGCACAGAGGATGGGATGGACTGCATCCTGCAGGAGTTTGATGATGACACAGGTGACGCGTTGGTCCCTTTTTCTTCAACTTCTCTCTTCATTATCACTTCTCTCTCCTCCAGTCTAACACAGCCTCCGCTCTGTGCGTCCTGCAGGTCTGATCCAGGTGTGGATTTTGCTGCTGGAGCAGCTCACAGCAGCCGTGTCAAACTGTCCTCGCCAGCACCAACCGCCAACACTGGAGCTGCTCTTCACTCTGCTCAGAGAGGTCACCAATGTGCCAGGTAACACACACACCTTGACATAAAACGCAAACAACAAACCGAATGGAAATGTTTTGATCGCCAAATCAGTCATATGACCTCAGACCAGATAATGTTGTGTCTCACCTGCTGGAGCGAGAAGCAAAACAAAAAAAAGAATTCTGCTTGCGCCGATAATCCGCCGGTAAATAATCTATATTGCGACAACCCAATGAGCGAACTGTCACTCACAGTTCATCTGTGTCCTCCCTGCAGGTCCGGGGTTTGCCATCTTCTCTGTCATCCAGCTGCTGCTTCCTGTGATGTCACTGTGGCTGCAGCGTAGCCACGGCGACCACTCCTACTGGGATGTGGCGGCTGCAAACTTCAAGCACGCCATCGGGCTGTGCTGCGAGCTGGTGGTGGAGCATGTCAACAGTTTCATACACTCAGGTGTGTGTGTGTGTGTGTGTGTGTGTGTGTGTGTGTATAAAGATGTCTGAATGTTTCACCTAGAACAATTCAGACTTTGTTTGATTGCTCAACTGAAGCAGGAAGTGTCTCGTGTGATCCTCGAGGTATTTGGCTCCCACAGTCACCAGAGAGGTTTTGAAAGTTTAAGCACCGCCCTCAGAGATGCAGTGGTTGTTTTCTCTTCTTTGACTACCTTGATTGAGATTTAGAGGAAGCTGAGAGGTGTTTCTTTGTGGCTGAGCATGTTGGAGAACACAGTGTCCTTAAAAAAAGACTTTACAGTAGAAACAAAATGTGACGCTGATGGACAAAAGCAGCCGGCTGACTGTCCTTGTGTGACTTCCTTTTTGAGACGAGCCCTGAATGTAGAATATGTCGGGTTAGCAGTGCTAAGCCGTCCTTTTAAGAAGGTCAGAGTTCCCTAATGCTCCAGTATTTTGGAATACTTTCGCTCCTGTGACCACTGAGGCCTCCGATTTTTTTGTCTCCACACTGTAGTTTGGGCTCATTTTAGCTGTGATTTAGTGCACTTATTTACATGAACCACAGAAAGAAATGAAAGGAAGGGAAGAGAAGATGAAGAAAGACAAGAAGGAAGGAATGGAAATACACATCTGATCTGTGCTATAACAGATGTGATGACCTGTTGTTGTTTGTTAGTGTAAAACCTGCTCGGATGCTCGGATGTGAAGTAGAGCGTGTCTGATGACTTGTTGTTCACTGTCCTCCTCTTTAGTCAAATTAAATTGTGGCCACTCCTCTCGTGTGGTAACGGCCTGCGTGTTGTTGTTGTTGTTGTGTGTGTGTGTGTGTGTGTGTGTGTGTGTGTGTGTGTGTGTGTGTGTGTGTTTCTGCCTCACGTTATTTCAGATATCGGTTACGAGTCTCTGATCAACCTGATGTTAAAGGATCTGTTCAAGCTCCTGGTGGCCTGTGTGTCTGAACCGGCAGAGACCATCTCCAGAGTGGGCTGCTCCTGCATCAGGTGACCTCGTCTTCTTCGTCATCACACTGAGACCCACGGAGAGAGAGACTCCTGGATTCAATGTTTTAAATAAAACATAGAATAAAACATAACAATAATTGATTGGTGTTGGACTTTTATTTTTATTTTCTCTCTTCGATATTTCACAAATGCAAACAGCTCCTTCATACTGTAACTCTGTTTTGGTGCTTTTTGTTGGGTTGGATGCCTGTCAGCCATTTTTAAAGTTCTTCAGAAGGAAACAATTCAGCTGAGTGCCAGTTTAACTAACTAACCTGTTGCTGGTGTTTTGGATTTTAACACCAATATAAAACAATGAATTATGCTCAAGTGAATATTTTGGACATTGTGAGACCAACAGCGCTGATTCCATTTTCTAATCTCCCCACGGTTCTTCTCTCTACAGGTACGTTCTGGTCACAGTGGGTCCAGTGTTCACAGAGGAGATGTGGAGGTTGGCCTGCTGCGCTCTGCAGGACGCTTTCTCTGCTACGTTAGAGCCTGTCAAGGTACACACACACACACACACACACATTCGTCCACACGCAATTGCATGCAAATACCAAGTGGTGTACAGAGCTGTGTGCAGATAAGAGCATGAACATGTATGGAATATGGACGCACTCTGTCACACACTCAACAGGCCCGTCCGCTGGAGTAAACCACATAATCCATCCCCAATCTGAAGCTGCTGTTTGGGACAGAAGTAATCTAAAAGCCTTTGCTGTTAATACTG
>CAEMYA010000225.1:2701-30475 GCA_903131615.1 Diplodus sargus | reverse complement strand
GACTGTTTGTCCCCTGACTGTGTCAGGGCTTTGTTGTGTTCCACCTCTCTACTCTGTTAAACTGATTAAACTGGGAGGAAAAATAAACAATGCTGCCTCAAAGCTTCCTGACCTTCTGCTGTCTGACGGCAAATGGCTGAACCTGACTTTGGTTCACAAAAAACAAAAAAACAATGTGTTTTGACTTTGAGGGAGATAATTAAACGTATGGAACATTTTTAAAGTCTGAATGAACTTTTAAAGTTTCAAAGTTTCCCAGATTGCAGAGTCTGCTGTGGAAACGTGGTAAAGAGTAAAGAAAGATCATCCTGGCAAAACAGTTTTTCACCTGATCTGAAGTCATGACCACCAGGGAGAGCACAGTTGAATTCCTTACATCAACATTTTGCATCTTAACAATACAACAGGTGTTTGTTTTTGGCCCGCGGTCTGCCACCCATGTTCAGTTTTGGCCCTACGAGGGAAAAAGTTTGGACACTTGTGCTTTAGAGGTATCAGGACCTCAGGCTTCATGTGTCATGTTGTGTGTGTGTGTGTTTGGGCATGCGTGTGCGTGTGTGTGTTGGTACATGTAATTATTTCAAAAGCGGAGCGATGATGGAATACTTGCTGAGTGCATGTGATCATTTCCCAGCCTGCTCTGCTTTAGAGAAATGAGGAGACCTGTGCTCATTTGCTGATGACGGCACCTCCTGCTGCGTTGATGTGGCATTTTAGAGCCGTGGGACATCACAGATTTAGAGAGTAGAGCCTCACCGGGAATCCAACCCCCGCTGTTCCATTTCAGCTACACAGAGGCAAGGACTCCTAATTTATGCTGAGTGTGTGTGTGTGTGTGTGTGTGTGTGTGTGTGTGTGTGGAGGTGACATCGGCAGGCGTTTTATTCACGGATGCTGTGTGTTCCTGCAGTTTGGAGGCAGCTGCCTGACTGACTGCAGCTAAGCAGCTTTACAGCTTAGAGCCACATCTGTGTTTGCGTGTGTGTGTGTGTGTGTGTGTGTTTCAGAGAGAGTGAAGATGATGATGATGATGGTGATCTTCCCGCCATTGACAGATTTTCTTTGCTGGCCTCCAGAAAAGATGATTTTAATTAGGGGTGGGCAAAAATATCGATAAGGCAATATATCGCGATACTTTGCCGCCCAATACAATATCTATATGTCGCCGAAGAGCGACTCTGCTGTGCGGTGGGTGTATTTCTGTAGTAGAGAGAGTGGCTGAGGTCTTTGCAAAATGGATGGCAAGTTAACAACGCCTCCACAATTTAAAGTTCACGTTTGGAAGCACTTTGGCTTCAAAGTTAAGAGAGACAGCAAGAACAACGAGCTGGACAAAGAGAATATTACTGCCCGGAAATTTAATGGGAATTAATAAAATGGAGAGGCTGTTTTCAATGAAATAGTTTTGACTCAATTTGTCCTCTGATCAATATCATCTGATGTTACATATACAGGTACTTGTGTTTTCATCTTTATTTATATCGCAATATTGTGATACGTATTGTATCTTGACCAAAGTATCGTGATACGTATCGTATCGTATCGTGACCAAAGTATCGTGATACGTATCGTATCGTGAGGTTCTTGCCAATACCCACCCCGAATTTTAATACTGTAACAGTGCAGATGAGTTATGCTTCTTTAACGTCCTCAGAAGCTTCAGCTTCTCTGTGAAGCAGTTTGTGCTGGAATAATTTCTTCCATATGCGCAGCGGCACTAAAGATGATTAAACAAAGCCTGGATGTAAACTCTGGATGTTTCATCTCTACAATGTATCAGTGTTCGACTTTTTCAGGGCTTAAATTCAGTTTAATATATAGAAATCTCAACGTATGGCTTAAGATGCTCTTAGTGACAAAATCTGTTACATAAACAAAATGACTGCATGTCTGTCAATGTCTGCATGTTGGGGCTCAAGTTATTGTTTAACATTGCATCATCATATTCATATAGAACTTCTGGAAGCTTACATAACGTCAGAAATGTCCTGGTTATCAAAATCGTTCTGCAGATGGAAGAAAACAAGTGTCACATCATCGTCATCATTTTAATGAAAACTGTTAATCATAATTGTGTTATTTTTCTGACTGCCCTGTGATGATGCTATATATTTATTTTTTATTTAAGATGCAGTCACAAAACTTTACAGGTGTGTAGTTGAGATCAAAATAAAGGAGTTGGAGGATGGGTGTGGTCTGAGCAGGTGGGGGCAGGTGCCTGCCTGCCTGTGGACGGATGTTATCAGTACGATAGAGTCGCATCTATGTGAGAAACTCATGAAACTTTACAGGTGAATAGATAAAGGTTCTCTCCTCTCATCATTTAATGTTAGCGAACATCTGCGTCCACGTCACATCCGACCCGAGTTCCCCAAAAAGAAATCCACGGTCCTGCGCAGTGTAACACAAATTCAACAAATCATCCAGACGTGCACAAACAACAAGACTGAGGAAGGGAGGAGGTCACATTTTTGGATGGTTTGACGATGGGTGTGGTCTGCAGATGACAGGTTGGCGTAATCCTGTTGCCAGAAGATCACACATAGATTTATGATTCATCATTAGTAGGAAGACAAAATATATATATATCCTAATCCATCTGGAGGTTCACTGGAGTCAACACGACTCCTCTCTTACTGACGCAGGTTGACAGAAACAGGTTCTTGTGGGCTCAGTCCTCTACCTTGTTTGCCTTTTCATCATCCAACCACCTGTTGAGAAGATCTAGAATTGTCAGGTGCGATTGCTTGATGTGATCTGGGAAAATTATATGATAAAATACATTGTTATAACTGAAATAACTCGTTCCAATAATCTGTAAAGTGCTGTGCGGAGGTGTTTGTAGGCCACGGGATGTCCTTGACATGAAGCTTATAGCATGACATCAATCCTTAACGTGTAGCTTATGCTTTCAGACTCGTAAACACATGACCTCTGACTGGGTTTATACAAAAGCTGAATTTATTTAAAGCAATGCATTCAGGTCACATCCGCTAAGATGGACATACAGCATTAAACTATATAAAGCAGGATGAAAACTACATGTAGTTTCATGCTGGACTCACCAGCAGAATGACTCCATGTGCACCGTGTCCTGTATGTTTTCTGTTTTCACTTTGTTATGTGTGTTCAGGTCATGTATCTTCAAGTGAGACTTGCCGTCTGTTGAATAAATGTGTTGCATCAAACAGATTCGTCTCTTTGTGTTTTAAACCTTGATGACCTTTTTTTCGATATAAACTTACAATCGAGCCACGTACGCAATAGTTTGGAAGCGCTTGTAATTTGCAGCGAAAACAAATTATTTCTGAAAGGAAAATAAAATGGATCTAACTTGGTTCAGATCACTGTTAACGTCTCGCGTCTTTCTTCTCTGCAGAACCTTCTGGCGTGTTTTCACAGCGGCTCCGACAGTTTCTCTGGAGACGCCTGTGAGGTGAAGGTGGCGGCTCCGTCCCACTCTCCTTCTGCTGAGGCTGAGTACTGGAGGATCAAAGCGATGGCTCAGCAGGTCAGTGTGGCTTCAATATTGTATGATAACCAGGACAAGTGTACTTCATGTGCTACAGAGTGAGACTGTGAAGATGTCCGTCAGTAGGCGAGTTATTTTAGGTTTTACTTCACTGGGCTGCGTAACTGTTGCTTCAACCTTAAATCCAAATTTCCAAATTTTTTAAATCATAAAGGTAAAAAGCAAAGTTTGTTGTGTCCTTTAAAAAATAAATGTGTGGGCAAGTAGTTAACAAAAATGTTGGTGGTCTTTGTGTCCCAGGTCTTTATGTTGGACACCCAGTGCTCTCCAAAGACGCCCAACAACAAGGAGGGCTTCGAGCACGCTCAGTCCTGCGTTCTCATCATCGAGCTGCCGTCTGACCAGCAGTCCAACGGACACACTCAGAAGAGGTAGACAAACACACACAGGAGCATGTCCAACATGTCTGAACACTGAAACAGTCTCCTGCTCCTGAGCCCAAAATAAAAACTCTAACCAACACAAGTCAGGTTGCGAGGGTTCCCGTGTGTCATTGAAAAAACTGGAAAGTCTCGAAACAGTTGACCAGTTTTCCAGTCATGGAAAATGAGAGAAAACGCAGAATATCCTGAAACATTTTAACTCCACATTTTAACTTTAATACAGTGTGTTATAAGTGGTATACTGTGTACTGTGTGTAGTGTTAAAGAAAAGCAGTTTGTTTTTAGGACTTCGTGTTGCTCTTGATAAAAGCGAAACCTCCAGCAGCCTTTGGTTACTGGTGTTCATGCAGCCATGGAGAAAACACTGTTATTCACAAGAGAAAAAGGCATTGGGGTTATAAATTGATTAATTAATGAACATATTGGTGTGTGGACACACTCCCTGTCTGTTGTACCAGCTGGACACTGAACATGTCCTGTAATAGAGATCTCTAGAAAAAACACTGTGTTGGTATTTATTCAGTTTTATTTAACTGGGCTGATCGTTTTTCTTTTTTGGTGAGAATGTCACAGTCAGCATGTGTGTGTGCAGCAAAAAAAAGACCTTCCGATAACGAGATGTTGGTTTTACCCCTGAGCCACCTCCCTCGGTGTACAACAAGCCTTCTGCAGGACTGACTCTCTAAATCTAACTCTCACTAACTTTGTTCTTCTTGTCTTTCTGCTGCCGTGTTACAGGAAAATTGGGTAAGGTTGTTGTCACATACACATACAGTACGGCTCACATGCAAGGAACTGACCTGGTTATTCTGTGAGCCCAGTATGTATATATGTATATATATACACATAAACATACACATACTGGGCTCACAGAATAATCAGGTCAGTATATGGCATTTTGTTCTTGAGCCGGGACTTTCTTTATCCATTTTAAACCTTATCAGCGTGATTTGACCGCTGTCTCGTTTCTGAATCCTGCAGGATCCCGTTCCGGACCATCGTTGTGAGTCTTCTGTCCCACCAGGTCCTGCTCCAAAACCTGTACGACATCCTGCTGGAGGAGTTCGTCAAGCAGCCCGAAGGTCATGAAAAGGTCACGCCCGTGACCTCTGACCCCAGCAGGACCACAGCAGGCTTCCTGCGCTACATCTCCATGACCAACTTAGCCATAATCCTGGATCTGCTGCTGGACTCTTACAGGTTACTGCAACAAGAAAATCATCAAGAATGAAAGAACTATTAAATGACTGGTTGATAATGATAAACCCATCCAATCTCCTGATCTCTTCCTCTGCAGGACAGCGCGGGACTTTGACACGCGGCCCGGTCTGAAGTATCTACTGATGAAGGTGTCGGGTGTTTGTGGAGCGGCTAATCTTTACCGTCAGTCTGCCATGAGCTTCAACCTGTACTTCCAGGCGCTGCTGTGTGCCACGCTGAGCCAAGCTGACAGCATGACCGCACAGCAGGTAGAAACCCATCAGCTAAACTCTGCAGTTATCATGTCTCAGCGCCAACAACAGCTGTGGCCAGAAGCTTTACTTTATGTTTTCTGGTTGTCCGTTCGTTCTTCCTGTTCTTGTTGCCAAACGACAGACAGACACAGCAACTAGATTGTGGAAAAAAGTGGAACATCTCGCAAACAAAGAGCAGGATATTGTTCTTAGGAGTTGGTGGAGAACAAACCAGACTGTACTGACATTCTTTCTAAGGATATAATATGTCAAACATGCATGTTTATTGGCTTGAGAAATAATTCATGCAGCTCCAAGTTAGTTGTTCTTTATTTAATTAATCATCCAAACATAACAAATATGTTTTTTCAGTTCTGCTTTTGTGTTTTTGATAGGTGTAATGGGAGAAGGTCAGTGCAGGTACCTTTATGTTTGAAACAAACGCATCAGAATAATAATACATTAAAACTGACTCATTAATTATTTTTTAATCAAATAATCTGCTCACCTTCACAACCATGTAGCGCTCACCTAAGTCACAGCCATCGCATATTAAGGTCTTCGTAACATCAGCAACAGATTAGCGACACTTTGAGGATGAAAACACGAAACAAGTCATCAGCAATCAAAACAGTTTCACATTGGAATATGTGGTTGTTTTCCAGGTGAAGAGGATCCTGTACGAGGAGGAGGAGGGGAGCTCTGACTCCTCCCACCCCGGCTCGGCCTCATCAGAGGACGAGGACATCTTTGAAGAAACAGCTCAGGTGATGTGCACAAACACACACACATGCACACACATGGCCTGGATAGGTTTTAGCATGAAACTTACTTGATCAGGGTTAGAAAAGCATCTTGTTTTTGGATTAATATAACTGTTCTTATCACCACAAACACGGCTGAAAAATGTCCTGTGGTCTCATTAAAAAATGTCCAGTTTCATGCTTTAAAATGTTGAAACATCGTGGTCGCTGTCAAACAACCGACCCCTCCACATCCCGACATGAACGTCAGCTTATGTACATGTAATGTGAATGTGGTGACATATATTGTTATAGATCACAGCTGGACAGGTGACCTCCCATTGAACCACAGACACTAAAAAACAACAATAAGAGATTTATCAGGATTAGTCATCCTTCTAGTCTGTTCTCAGCCGAGGGCTTCCTGAACTTTTCACCCCTCTAATGAAATGAGGACGATTTATTAGTCATGTTGTTGTGTTTCCTCCTCTCAGGTCAGCCCCCCTCGTGGCCGGGATAAGCGCCATCACTGGAGAGCGCCCATCCCCTCTCTGAGCGTGCAGCCGCTGGGCAGCGCTGACTGGGCCTGGCTGGTCAAACGCCTCTACAAGCTGTGCATGGATCTGTGCAACAGCTACATCCAGATGCACCGGGACCTGGAGAGCACGCTGGAGGATATGGCACTGCTGAGAGCAGGAGCAGGAGGAGATCACTCCTTCTTCATTCCTTTCTTCCAGTCTGAGACCTCCACCCCGACTTCAGCAGGCGGGCTGTCTGCGAGGGGGACGCCATCAGAGGAAGGCGGGTACAGGTGTCAGACGGCAGATGTGAGCACAGCTTCACCAGGGGACACACCCACTCCCAGCCCAGGATACAGGTCTGCCTTACAAGAACTACACTTGTAAACTTGACAAACTGTACAACTATGAGGTCGTAATTCTAGTTATTCTTTGTTGTGACCGAGTGATCAGAACTTCAGATGTAAAATCGACTGCAGGGTTTGTCTGTCGTCTCTTGTTCAGTGCTGGAAACTCTCTCAGTCTGTGGAGTCGTCTGTGTGGTTAAAGCAAACATTTCCTCTCTGTTTGCAGCTGTACAGGCAGTCTGCCACACCACTTTCGGACCGGAGGTGAGAGGAGGGACTCCAGCCTCGCAGGAAGTTCCGTAGGAGGAGTTCCTGGGAGCGCCGTGCCGGGAAGGAGAAAGGAATGGTGGGAAAGTGCCGGGAACAAACTGTACACCATCGCCACCGACAAAACCATCAGCAAGCTGATGATGGAGTACAAACGCAGGAAACAGCAGCAGCAGCAGCAGCCGCAGCAGAGCCACGTCAACCTGTTCATGAAGGAGCAGGGCCGGGCGGCGGGACCGGGAGGAGGCGTCGGGGAGAGGCGGGGCCCCGTGGAGCCACAAAGGCCCCCACAGAGGCCCCAACATCTGGTGGACCAGCAGGGCCCACCTTTGAGGCACTCAGTCAGTGCTGGACCTGAGGTCCTGAGGCAGGAGAAGAGACCACGGTCTGGATCCACCATCAGCTCCCACAGCATCTCGCTGAGGGACTCTGAGGCTCAGATACAGGTACGCAGTGCAGGGAGACAATTTACTGTCACAGTACAAAAACATATACAGCTTATAAAACAGACATTTTACAATAGCTGACTTTTTTTAAGGGGAAAGTGTAGACGAGTAGATCTCTGTTGTATAGTTTGAAGGTACTCTAAATACACAACTCAACAAGGTTCCCAACAATGTGCAAAGAGCCAGAGGAATCTGTTATATTGTTCAGGGTAACCGTGTTTCATTTGGAGAGTCAGAGAGTGAGGAAGGAAATCGGCTCTCCTCCCGTCGGTAAATGTGCCTGGAGCGAAGCAGGATGTGACTCACTGTGTTTATTCCTCTAGAAGGTTCGGCTCTGCTTAGCTTTTCCAGGCAACACTTGGCAAACGTCTTTTGTTTTGTTTCCACTGAGGGACCCCGAGAGGCTGAAATGACATATCATACAATAAAATTCAAAAGCTTTTTTATAACGTTAGCACCTCACATGTACAGTCATGTGTGTCTGTGTCCCTCTCTGTTTGCAGGCGTGGACCAACATGGTGTTGACTCTCCTCAATCAGGTCCTGCTACTGTCAGATTCCTCGTTCCTGGCTCTCCAGCCGGCGCTCTACCCGTGCCTCAGCCAGCTGTCCTGTCACGTGACCGATGCTCGCGTACGCCAGGCGCTGCGCGAGTGGCTGGGCCGCGTCGGCAGACTCTATGACATCATTCTGTGACACTGCGGCGCAGAGAAATGCCAAAAAGCCCCTAAAGAAGAATGCCGTCCGTCTGTCAGTGAAGGATGTAAACAGATGCAAGACGTGCGCTAGAATGATGACAGTTTTGATTTGCCAGTGCAGAAAAATGGCTGAGGCGTGTGTTAGGTGATGTGACACTTTGGAAGAACGGGGAGAACATTTGGGAACATCATGCGGAATTGAATTGGAGGATTTGATCGGCCGATGCAGAAGTCAGTATGTGAAGGATTGTTTGTATGTGATTTGATAGTGAACGTCAGATTTCTATCTCTTGCTCTTCAGTTACAGTTGTTCATCTCCACACAGACAAAAGCATTCAACATCTTTTTCAAAGGGACCCTGTAGAGTTTTCTGGTTAACACACTCGGCTGTATGCACGTTCATAGTGTTGCTAAATACTATGATATACTATAATATATAACTGTCGGTGAGTTCAGTAACACAACGTGAGACTTTTACGGGCGTTTGTTCATTAGCGGTGTCACCATCAATTCCGATGATCGAATTCCCGATACAGTCAGAGATCCTTAATTGATTTGCTGGGGAAGAGCTCTACTCTGGACAGAAATGAGAAACTGAACTTGAATGTCAATGTTGTCAGATCTTCCAGAATTTTTTTGGTGAATATTATCAGGCTGTTGTTGTTGTGAGATAAAACTTGGAACAGATCAGGTGATTGTATAACAACAATAAAACCGTTAGTGACCTTAAAAACCTTCAAAATCTAAAGTCAAGACACAAAACTTTACTCCACAGCACCACAAGTGGTCCAAAAACTCTACAGGGTACCTTTTACGGATATTTATTTTTATTATCTATTATTATCTATCATTTATTATTGCTTTAATCTACACTGAGGCCATTATTACTACTGATTATGATAACAATGAGGAACAACAATAAGTTCAGTGGATGGCTGCCAGTTGCCTTCTTCAACAGATCATGCAGGGAGGAAACTAGAGCTGCCTACGATTTAGCACTTAGAATTGATTTGTTGATTATGTTCTCGATTAATTGATTTGTTTGTTTGACTGTTTGTTTGTTTGAAGTCCACAACCCAAAAATATTCAGTTTACTGTCAATATGAATTAACATGACAGCAAAACAGATGCCTTGCATCTAAAACCCAGTTAAAGATCCGGCCACGTGTTTAAAGTTAAAAAAGCATAAAATACATTTATTTTTATTTATTCTACTCGTGTGTGCGCCCGTGTTTCAGCCGGCGGAGACTTGTTTTGCATTCGATCTGATTTTTTTTAATGAATGTTTTTGCGCATTTTCTATATCCAGCTTTAAAATGCTTCTGCAACTGAATGTCTTAGTTAATTATTCACCTTCTGGAATGAGATCATGTATTTAATTTAACCAAATACCACATGCAGTATGTGTATTTAATATTTAATGCAGATGATATACTGCACATTATTTTTTTGCTTCATGTGCATAAATGTATTTATGTAAATGCTTTATTATTTAAAATACTGCACGTGTCATATAGCATTGTCTTTTCTTAAGAGTTGCTTTTCATGTTTTGCCACTTGACACTTTGCTTTTGATTTATTTTTATTAGTTAGACTAAGTTAATTAACATGAGCGCTGTCAGTTCAGGGGTTTGACGCTGATAACTAGTATAAGTTGTTGGAGCTTCAACAACTGCACAACATAATCCGTTTAAATGCATTTCACATCCTTTGCCGTCCCAAATACCGACCTTCTGCTTTTACAATCCACCAAATGCAGCTTTCGACACATAAAGATCCAACTAATGATTATATTATTATCAATTCTCAAAACTAATTCCAAAAACTATTCTTTAGTCCATGAGATGTCTGAAAATCCACATCCAGCTTCATCAGAGCTGAAGGTCATGTCTTCAAATGTCTTCAGCTGTCGAGAACACAAAGACATAGAAACATGTACAATGTTATAAGACGGACAAAAGCAACATAGTCACCTCTGAATAACTTAAGCAAAATGCCTCAGACCAAAATGTCTTCAATAAAGAGAGGTGTGATTTTTGTTCTGATCACAAACTGCTCCTCAGAGGATGAACCCTTGAGGTTCTCCTCTATTATCACCCTGACAGTTTGCCTTCCGGAGCTTTCTGGTGTAACCAAAGTCTTCAACAAGTCGTGTCCTTTAGTCCTTTAGAGACAAATCACTCTTATATGCCACCCATCTGTTGACAGTGACCTGCAGTGTTCAGGCTGTTCTTATGTCACAATACTGGCATTTCTAACTTTCAGCAATGAAAAGTTAGAAATACCTTGAACAATATCAGTATTGATATCATTTTAAATACCACAGGAAAGACTTGACACAACATTCCAGCTGTGTAGATTAGACCACAGTACAGCTGAGTCTGGACAGATGATGACTGAATGAACAGCTGTTTTAATGAATGAAAGGAGAGAATGTGGAAGTGTTGCTAACTTCACCAGCTCGGCCTTATTGAAGGAAGGCAGGGAGGGAGGGAGGGAGGCGGGGATGGGGGAGGGTTTCACTTGGAGCCCCTAAGAAGATTTGCGCTTCTTTTTTTTCAACATCCTTCGTCTCTCTTCACCGGCTTCCTCACTGCTGCTTCATTCACTGGCTCGTTTGTTCTTCATGGCCAGCAAGCAAAGTACATATAGCCTACCACCAGACATCAAGAAGAATTTATTGGTTTATCGATGGTTTTATAAGAAGAAGAATAGGAATAGAGAAAAGGACAGAAATATCATAGTCAATCCAGTCTATGCATTATGAAGCTAAAGAAAATCTCTACAGTGAGAAATAGAAAAACTCACAATATATCAGGCTTTAGTCCTTAGTGCTGCACTGGCAACCTGGATGAGCGGGCAGACGGACAGGTGTAACAGACAGCTGTTGGATGCTGACATGTTCGGTTAGCTTCAGGATAGACCGCAACTTCAGTTAGGTTGAGGAGGACATTGTGGTTTGGATTAAAATTACAATATCACCTTTAAACATTCAGTAGAATCCAGTAGATCACCTACAGCCACAGCAAGGCTGCAATGTTTTCAACAATCCTTTTGGGCAACTTCAGTCATCACGTCTTGCCACTTGTTCACCCATTTTGTCTTCCATCAGGCATGAAATCTCTCAGACAATGAAAGCTGACTGTCCACTCAGTCAGCCTGGCATCATTTCTATCCAGGCTCACATCTTCATTGCAGACTAAAGGAATGATTAAAGTCTCATTCTGTCCTGTGTTGTTGGTAGTTTGTGAAGCAATCTGGTCCAAAAGTAATACAACTTGGAAACTAAAGTTAGGGAGAAAGTTGTCAATGTCCACTTTAACATTTGACAACAGACGTGCCGTCACACTGAAATAATATCAGAAAACAGAATCTGAGAAAATATAGGTTAAAAAAAAAAAAGTGCCCCAATTCCGGTGAGGAAATCTATGTTGCTGGGTCTTTGCACTTTTGTTCCCAAAAAGTCCTAATTTCCGTCCGACAAACAGCTTTAGCATGTCTCGCCTGTGTGTCCCGTGCAGTCCCTGCTGTCCCTCAGCCCCTCCCGCTGTCCCTGACCCGTCCCCATTCGTCCCCATTCGTCCCCATTCACTGCAGTTTTAGGGCGAGCAGCGAGTGGACAGATGTTGTCGGCCATCAGTGTGATCAGCAGCAGTAAAGGGAGGATTTAGTTGGTGTTAAGTCTATGACAGCAAAAAAAAAAAAAAAAAAGCAGTAGACTAATGTGTCAGTGTCATGCAACAGTTCTCCGTTTGCGTTGGATTCTACTTTGCCTGGTTTTCATTCACTCTGGTGATTATCCTGCTTTCAGTCGGAGGGATATTGTTTCTTACGTTGACCTCCATCAGTGAGATCAATATTTTGTCTGCACCGCTTTATTTTCACTCTTTTGCTCCTAATGTATATTTGACGCAGAGATTAAGGCGAGATTGAATCATGAATGTAGAAATTGTGGCACGCTGAAGATCATCACAGGCACAAACTTCATCTGCACTCTAAAGCAGATTTGATGCACTTGGGTATAACTCAGTACTCAAGAGAAGCTCAAATCCGTCCATTGTCATGTGTCCCATCACCAGAGAGACTTTATGAGAGAGTCTTTGCTCGATTTTTAAGCTCTTATTGCTTCCTGATTTGTAACAGCTCTTTCTTCTGTCCCTGTGCTGGAAAACTGTAATCGCATTTCGACTAATAATATACAGTAAAAAAAATCATCTACAGTTTAGTGTCTTATTGTGCAATCTAGGGATTATTGGGGCTCTGAACAGATTGAAGGGGCAGTGACCTAGTACACTCACTTTGCTCAGAGCTCAGACAGTTTGATAAAAAAGAATTTACTGAAAAAGTATTTAAAAAAAACTTAAAAAAAGGTTTTGTTTAAAAAATGAAATCGCTGAACTACTTTTGGAGACCTCAGTAGGTGGATGAGTACTCTGTCTGATGGTCTGGCTGCCTTGTTGGCTGGATGACTCCGTTTGTAGTTTGGTGGGAGGCTGAGCGACAGTCTGGGCGCGTAGGAGTGAAAGCAAAGCAGCTTTGACTGCGTTGTCCTGTTGTCTGACACTGACGGAGACAGAATATACATGACCCAGACATCTGACACAGTTTTTTCTAAGTTCACGTGACAGTGCGAGCCGTTGAAACATATAGAGCCAGAGAAATAAAAGAGACTACAGAGCTGCAGAGAGATCTGTCTCTTTCAAAAACACATATTTAGACTTCACTATCTTCTCGACAGAGATACTTAAGTCAGGTTTCAACAATGTTCAGTTGTTGAAATATAAGCGGTACAAAAAGAGAACACTCTCTGAAGATAAGCCGCTGAGGACGTCTGCTCCGAACAGGACAGAAATAACTTCAAGCTCAAAAGAAAATGTCTAAGAGTGAGAAAGGGAAAACTAAAATAAGATGGGACCCAGCCCAAGTCAGGTGATGGTCTGGTGGTACGGCAGCAGATACTTCTGTATCTTTTGTCAGACCGCGGCTGGGTGGGTCTTTAAGTGTCCACTGGGTTCTGTACAGATGTCTCACCTCACTGGTGCTCTGTAGTTGGTACCAATGATGTTCTGGGTGGTTTTAATCAGCAACTGTAGAGCCTTCCTGTCCTGAGCTGTGCGTCACGGCAGTCTGTGATGATTCCAGTCAGAATTAGTTTCTATTGCTCCGCTGTAAGAGTCGATGAGAAGTTGGTGTGGAAATTAACCTTCTTTAATTTCCTCCTGAAGTAGAGCTGTGTCATTAGAAGCTGTACTGCTTGGAGAACGTTGGTACATTGTTGTAACTGTCCCGGTCTTCTGGGATGCGTCTGCTGAATCGCTGTTCTTGTATAACGTCTTCTGTGACTCTGAAGGAGCTCTCCAAAGCCTGACAGACAGTCTACATTGTTTAACTGAAAGCCTGCATTATAATCTGCAGGCATGAGGTTTGACGGATTGGAAATTCATCTCAGATGGTTGAACAAAAGATACAACTGGGTTGCAATGTTGGAAAATGATTTAGCGGTTGTGGTGCAAAAGACATTCGGGATATATTGGTACTTCTGTACTTTGGTTCTGACCATTCGGTTTTTCAAGGTGTCTCTTGCCAGTCCTCCAACTAACCCTAACCCACAGATGCACTCCTATTAATGGATAAAACCACTGCGTATCTTCATTTACAACTCGTTTCATCAGAGTTCAGTTTAAAGAACTGGTTAAGAGACAAAACCCACCCAGCCACAGTCTCTTCACCCTTCTACTGTCTGGCTAAAGATACAGAAGTATCTTCGGTACCTGCTTATATTTTTATTAATTATTTTGTATAGTATGTAACCAGTATCAACTGTGGTTACTCCTGTAAGGGATGACTTTAGTAACACTGGACTAGATTTTGTGTTTTCACATCACTGGCCTTCATAAACTCTCTTTTGTTTCCTTTTTTTTAAACTGCACCTTAGTTTAAACCAGAGCAGCTGGATCTGAGCTCTGTCTGCTGCACTTGATCATGAACCGCTGACAACATTAAGGTGAGCTGATCGTTCCGAAGTTATGTAGGTGTAAATAGATTCTTATCTCCAAAGAAGGTGTTATTGTGTCTGTGCGTACAAGCAAATCAAACACTTGTGTGTCCCTTTCGAATCATCAGTGGGAGAGGCTGAATGGTTGAGCTATAAAAGTGTGTGACAAATCTTTCAGTATCCCTGAAGAAGAATGTACAGGAGGTCCCTGACATGAACACAGGCTTTCTGCACATGCAGGCAGTTAGTTTGACTGTTTACTTCCTTTGCTGACCTTGAATGCTCCGCAGCCGGACCGACATCAGCAGATCGGCTAATGTTGTGACTGTGATTTCTAAAAGTGTATTTTTTCTGCTTTTGATATAAAAGAAAAAGCATCTGTGATCCCTCCTCCTGATGTTTCTTGACCTGCTCTGGCTTTCCTCTTTTCTCCTGAGCTCAGTCTGACAGTCGTGTAACTGCTGTTTGTTTCAAAGTGCTTTTCCAGGAGCCCTGTCCGCTCTGTGTGTTGTACAGTAAAAGCAGTTTATCTCACCGGTTTGTCGTCGTGTTGTTCTGTTTCACATCGTCACAGTCTGTGATAACAATCTGTTTAGATGCCTCCTACAGTCACGGTCAGTGTCTTCTCTGAAAGGTATTCACCTCAGAAGTAGCTCAGGGTCAGATAATTACTTCAGGCCAATACTGCACTCACAGGAATAACTATGGGAGTAAATCATTTTGTGGTATTATCATGTTAGAATTAATTTAAATCTAGGAAATGCAGTGACTCTAGATTTTGAACTTTCTAGTCCTTTCTTTGAATTTCAGTATTTCAGTATTAAAAGTATTAAAAAGGTAACTACAGTATTATCTCCTGCACTTTGGTGTGATCAGGCAGTTATTTGTGTTTATAACAGAACCTTCAAATTTGTAAGATACCCAGATTAGTTTATTTCAACACGACTGTGCATTTTGAGAGCGAACAAAGAGAAGGAGGTAGAGGATGAAGATGAATAAAGGAAGAGGAGGATGACGCTGCTGCTGATCATCTCCCAGCATCTGTGGCTAAATCCTCCCATCAGAACCAGTGACGTCTCTCCTCTCAGCTGGACAGCCGGACTGTCTGCTGCCCTCATTTCTTCCTCCCTCCTCCCCCTCTCAGCTGTTATTTCAGGCTGATCACTTCAGCTCTGCGGTCAGTGTCTCTCTGAGCTCACGGCGGACTCCTCGTCTCTCTGTCCATCGTACAGCACCTCCTCTGAGCGCTCTCGGCCCCTGCAGCCTCAGGGCTCCGGCTGGGCTTCAGATCCTCCACTCATCCACCATGCGGTCTCTGATGGATAGCAGCTGGATGAAGTTCGGACCGGCCGGCCGGGACTCCCTGGACTGGTCCCCCGGACCCTCGGCTCTGCCGTCCACTGACAGATTACCGGTGAGTTTGTTCAAATCTAACAGGTGTGTTGGGAACATTGTTTCATTAATTCTTTTAAGGAGAGACACTAAAAGTGAACGGGGTCGAAGGTTTTTTAAAGAGATTTTTTTTTTTTAACTCTCCATATATCATTCATCTTTTTTAAAATAGCTGCTCACAGTATTTTCTGATTAACGAACACAGCACTCAAGGAAAAACCTTCTGAACGTAGAAAGGCGTAAAAGTGGAATGTTTGGTGTATGTAAGTGATGCTGAAGTTGAGATTTCTGTCTGAAGTATGAGTAAAAACAAAATAAACTAATTTTGAGAAGTTCCATAAATGTATATGTGTATTTAGAGCAATATGTACTGACAATTATGATTTTATGATATTTTATGTTTAAATATACAAAATATGAATTGAACCAAATTGCTCAAGATCTCAAAATTGACTGGTTTCTTGACTTGACTTGAAAAAGTTTCCACATGTAGTGTTCAGTTAGAAAGAAAAGACAGTAAGTGATTTAATACAGCAGAGAAGCAAAAAGCAAAAAAACAACAAAAAAAAGAAGAAGAAGTTTCCAGATGTGTTTACAGTCAGAAGCTTATGTCTCTTATATATTTTATAAGCTGCACAATGAACTAGAATAAAACGCATTTTTGTAGCATTTTCAATGTTACAAAGGTTGCAACAAAACCAGGTGTGATAATGATATTAAAATACAAAGATGGGCTTGCAGAGGCGCCAGGCTTCATTCAGCATATCAACAAAATGATGGCATTTGTCCAGTAAGATTATATAACACGGTAAATACCAGATAAACTCCTTATCTGATTGTTGAATATTGGAGGTAATCACGAGGATGATGGAGTTAAACAAATATTTTTTTTCTCTGTTATATTGTAACTGAATATGTGTGATTTGGAAAGTTTGTTTCCAAGCGTCCCAGAGATGCATCTTTGTTGAAACAACAGAAACACTTCAGCTGTGTCTTTTTTCATATTTCCAGGTGGTTTATGTTTAAAATATTTTGTGTTATTGTGACTCTTTGCTCAAACATCCACAGCAAAATGTAACACTGCATCTTCATTTTGCTTTCATTCTTACAATTTATGAAATATTTAAACTCATTCAGTGTTTGTGTGCTCACATTAACCATCCGCAGCTTTGATGGATCAGATTAATTCCTGTAAAGAGGCCAAACAGATGTTTGACTGACAGCACCCTCTGTTGGACAGATGTTGTCTGAATACCAACTGATTCAGTATTCTTTACCACTAAATGTGATTTTGAAGATTCCCTATTTACAGCCAACATCTCGTCATGGTAGCTGGGCTGGAATTAATCTATTCTCAGAGTGTATAATACAATTTATTGTGTTTGACGACAGGGCCAGAGCTCAGGTGAGGCCATCATCAGTGCAGGAGCCATGACCTACATCGGCATAGCAACCGTCTCTTTCTTCCTGGTCTTCATCAGTTTCTTCGGCTTCCTGATGTGGCGCCGCAGACGTGGCTTCAGTTTTGACAGCAAACTGGGATTGGCCAACGTGATCGCCCTGGAGGACCTGCAGGACCCGGAGAGGAACTGTGAGCTGCTGTCGTCCATCCGTCGCAGTCGTAGGGAGCACCAGCTCCCCAGCTCCAGCTCCGAGCAGGACGTGACGGACGGCGTGTTCCTCATGGTCTACCTGCCCTCGCCGTACGAACAGACGCTCACCAGGATTGCCAGAGCTGCCAGCACGAGCAGCTCCAAGGACGTGGAGCTGCTGCCTCCCAGTCCCGGACCAGAGACGGGCAGCAGAGAGGAGGAAGAAGAGAGGAGGCTGAACGACAAAGCAGTCATAGAGGAAGAAATTAAAGACTGAATCAGGCAGAATAAGAAATGAGACAGGGGACGATGAGAAAATATCCAATGAATTCCTCTTGAGGGAAACATCAAACCATCCTTACTACAAAAGACTCTCCTGTACATAAATCTTGAGAGAAACAAAACTGGCAATAAAAGGCTGTCATCACCCGGCCCTGTCCTGCTGCACCAGCGCCTCTTTGTAGATCTGTAAAGGTTTTTGGATGTGGTTTGATGGGATGGAATCCAGAACACATTTCCTGTCTTCAAACCTCCAGCTGGATGTTATCCTCAGTTATTCTTCTTCTGACAGAGAAGCTCACTGCTGAGTACTGTTTTTGTTGTTAGATGTCCTCCTGAAGACGATGATCTTTTGCAGGGATCAAACCTCTGATTTTCTAGTGACAGTCCACTAAGAGCCCCGTCGGTACCCTGCTGCCCTGCACCATCCTGCAGTATGTACAGTAAAATAAGTGAAGAGGGTGCAGAACAGACTGAGTGTATTTAATGTGATATTTTACAGAATGCATCATAAGTCATAAATAACCTGAAAGGACAGTGTCACTCGTTGTTTTGTTCACACATAACATTGTAAAAAATGTACATCTGTATTAAAGTCATTCTATTTTTTACTCTCACAATGTGCATTTCAACAAAGCTGTAGCGTCTTTTTAGAATTGTATTTTCCCCCTCTGACCTCAGTCTGCCATGCAAGAGGCGAGCAGTGAATATTTATTTTGTAATACAATATTTGTGTACATTCACACAGTACATTCATTGTGTCTCATTGTTTGACTTCTGGATACAATGACTGACAATAAAGTGAGAAACTTGTGAGTTCTGCAGTTCACTCTCAGTTGGGTTCTAGCATTTTGCAATATTTTATCTCTCATATGTCACCAAAACAAAGGCATTGTTTAAACAAAAAAACCTCAGGAAGTCCTCCATAAAAGGCAGGAAGTGACGTGTCATTATTATGGTTACAGGGAAGGTGTTAATGCGCCACAGTTCATGTCTCTTCTTTGACTGACAGCCTCCGTGACATCAGTCTAAAAAAAAAAAAAAACTTCCAACAGGTAACAACAAGGAAAACTTCAACCAAGTAGTTTTGCCAAACCTCAAACATGGATGGGATTTACTATCTTTGGTTAAGGTTTGGGGAAACTGCTCATGCGTCATCATTTCAGGTAAGTCTAGTTTGGATAGTCAGCACATTTTGTTTATTTCCCTCTATCTTAAACAAAAAACTGAAACACATAGAGAGTGTGAAGAGTCAAAAAATAAAAAAGCCTGGGCTCAACCCTCTGCCTGAATTTATTCTGGAGCAGACTGATCATTATCCAACAGACCAATCACAGCCAACACAGCTTCCAAGACAGGGAAGGAGGAAGGAGGAAGCAGGTGAGTCTACATTTCGTCCATGGCATGTTCTCCTCTACATTCAGGTTTCTTGCTTCATCATGTTTGTGGTATTCTCAACGTTTAAGATCTGTTACATACAGACTGAATCTGCACCCATACAGAGTACTTCCTTGTGGAGCTAATTGTCTCTGTGATCACTTATTTCAAAGGTTTTTATATAACTCACCACACAAATTAATAGTCATAAAAAGTGAGTTTATTGTGCAGCAGTGCAGGGAACTGCAGTATTCATGACCTGCGATCAAATCTCTATTTAATTTGATTTCTTTATCACAGAAAGAGTAGAATAAACCTTTAAATCTGATTGACTACACTTTGACTTCAGCTGTATTACAACATGATTAAAACAGAATACATGTGATGATGAAAACAGCTTTGAATCAGTTTTGTTATTTGCCAGGACAAAGAAACAGAGGTGCAGCGGTTTTCCTGTCCTTGACGTATGTCACTATACTTTTACATTTTTAGTGTAGTTCTGAGGAAAATGTTCTGTAAATGCTGGTGTGGGTAGACACTGTTTTCATAGACAGTGCCAGAGATTGTTACTTGTTAGCTGGGTGCTTGATTATATGTGGATAACATACGCAGATGTAGAAAAACACAGTCAGCTCTAGAAAAGGGATTATAGTAGACTGAAAGAGCTTGTGAATCTGTAGATGAGCTCATTTGAGTCGTGTTACACTCACAGCTATGTAGTGTTTCTGGGGATGTCTCGCCTCAGCGAGTGGCAGCTTGTCTCTTCTCTGTCTGAGAGAGCGTTTGAACATTATATCATTTCTCAGACAGGAAATATGAAAGTGTCCGTGCTATACGACTCACACAGCTGCATCACTGTGTGTCAGTGCAGCATAGTGATGCAGCAGAGTTGTTTTATCATGGTTGCTCGACCTGTTTTGTCCTCTGTGCATTAGAGATGAACAAGTCTTTTGGGGGATGTACATTGAAATGCTGCTCAGTTTGTCAGTATAGCCTGAGGCTTCTCCTGAAGCCCCGCCCAGCACTCAAACATGCCGCAGACCCTATCTTATACAGGTTGAACCAGCGGCAAAGACATCCTGCTGCACTCTGCTCCGCGCTCCTGGACACTCAGCATGGCTCTCAACGTCCCGGGACTGGTGGCCACCATCATATTCTACCTGCTGGTGCTCGGGATCGGAATCTGGGCTTCCATCAAATCTAAAAGGGATGAAAACAGGGCACAGGCAAACCATGCAGACATGGCTCTGCTGGGGAACAGAAAGATCAGCTTGGTAGTCGGCGTCTTCACCACAACCGGTGAGTTTTCTTTGTCTTGTTTTGTGCAGCACTGCAGCAGGTGCATCCAGTTTTCTTTGAGACATTTAACAAATCATAGATCAGTTTTTTGTTTTGGTTCTAGTTTGTTTATATCTGTGTAATGTTTATGTATATTTGTGAGGCTGTGTACACACAGCTGAATGTATATCCTGGTACTGTAAATGCAGGCTGTTCAAATTAGTATAAGCTCAGTTTATCGTGCTCTTAAATGTAAGTGATATATTGTAAATTTTGGTTTGGAGTTGATTAATGTGACTGAATAGAGCCATGAGGGATGTAAATGACCAGACATTATGTTCAATGTTCATTCATTCATTCATTCATTCATTCATTCTGCCAACCATACTGTATCATCCAAACATCTCATAGACGACTTGAAAATGTCTCATTAATCTCTTTACAAACACATTTCAATATATAAATGCAGGATACTGTGAATACATTTCTGTTTTTTTACCTAATTCACTGTCCAAGATTAGATTTTAGTCAAACCGTGTAAGTAATCACGACATTACTTTGGACTACTGAGGATCAACATCAGTCATTTTTAGAGCTGGGTACCGAACTCCGACCGAAATGCTTAGGTAGCACCGAGTAAATATGCGGTCTATGTGTCTTCTTTCGATGCCAAGTTTCGGTGCCCAGAGGT
Source organism: Diplodus sargus (assembly GCA_903131615.1). Classification (NCBI taxonomy): domain Eukaryota; kingdom Metazoa; phylum Chordata; class Actinopteri; order Spariformes; family Sparidae; genus Diplodus; species Diplodus sargus. The sequence continues at coordinate 9,484 of CAEMYA010000225.1, read as the reverse complement.
AAATCACATGATCAAGATCTGATAATGCCGCCTGTAACTGGCTGTAACGTTACATCTGATTGCGGCATGCAGGAAAAATACATAGGTGGTTACCAGAGTGGTCACCCGCACAGACGGGGTTCACGTGTGTCTGTGTTGTGAACTGTACTTGTTTGTGTCATCGAACCAGTTAAAAAATGCCAAAGCTGAAAAGTAAAACTCAAGATTTGTACTGTAATGTGTTACGTCATTTTCTTTTTGTTAGAATTGATATTATAAAATTGGTATTGAAAAAAAGTATCATTCAGGAACTGGAATCGAAGTGAAGGTATCTGTATCGGTACCGGTATTGAACATTTTTGATTGATACCCAGCACTAGTAATTTTAGATGTTAAAGCAATTTACTCACTTACTTATAATATTAGTGTTAATATGTGTGTTTTGATGGAGTTTGAGGTTAAACTAAGTTAAGATGAGTTAAGAGCAAAATCTGTAACAGTAACACAACACTGTGTGTGTGTGTGTGTGTGTGTGTGTGTGTGTGTGTGTGTGTGTGTGTGTGTGTGTGTGTGTGTGTGTGTGTGTGTGTGTGTGTGTGTGTGTGTGTGTTTGTGTGTGTGTGTGTTTCCCTGCAGCTACCTGGGTTGGTGGGACCTTCATCATTGGCACAGCGGAGACAGTGTACGATCCAAAGCTGGGGCTGATTTGGGCCGTGATGCCTTTAGCAGCAACACTGGCCTTCATTGTTGGTAAGATTTTGTATTTGTTTTTACTTTCTTAAACTGAACTTGACTTCATACAACACTTTGACTCCTTTCATTGTTTTTTTTTTCATCTAATTCGAGTCCGAGTTAACAGACGCTGTGTGTATTTACATCTCTTTTCGTAGATGCAGTGTTATTTCCACACGTTTGTCAGGGCTTTCCCTAACAAACCGCGGGCCTCTGCAGCTCTTTGAGGAAGATTGTGAGGGATTTGTCATGTGGAAAGAGGGAGTGGTTTTGTCTGCAAGCAAAGCAGCATATCAGAGTAATCAAACATTATGTTCTGACTGATAGGCAGGCAAATTAGCCTGCACACTCCTGCTCTGTGTGAGTGTATCTCAGCTCCGCCCTCAGTCAAACAGACACACATGTTACCTGGTCAGAATGATTTTGTAGTCATCACCCAAACAACACATCCTCATACTAAAACGACTGAACAGGTTTCTTACTAGTGACTGTGAAAGCTGCGTACAGTGTATCACGTTACCAAAACAGCAGTGTACCTATGACAGGTACACCAGCACTTTGTGGTATACCCAGAGTTAGTCTGAGGTTTAAGCAACAAATGTACTTGGTTCGGTTCAGGGGACCTTAAGTTATGTTGTGATAAAAGCTTACTAAGTTTACTATGTTAACTCACCATTGACTTTGAAATCTTACATCATTCAAGAATCTTTCATTTCATGTTTGTGGTGTCTCTTTTGTTACAGAGGTTTATTCATCATTTACATCACTGCAACTCTCCTGCATATCTTTTTAAGGTGGTCTTTTCTTCGCTGAGCCGATGAGGGACAAGAAGTACGTGACCATGATGGACCCTTTCTGCATCAAGTACGGAGACAGACTGACTGGCCTTCTGTCTGTGGCACCGCTGATGTCCGAAGTTATTTGGGTGACATCGACACTGATAAGCTTGGGTAACAATTAATCATCCTACTGTACATCTGCACGAACATGTGTGTGTGTCTTTGTGCACGCTGTGATTTTAACTGTACTATTACAGCGTCTGCTCGGCCAAAATGCTGCATTACTTGTTTTGTTGTCACCTTGCTCTCCCGTTTTTTATTTTATTTTGTTACGCAGCTGCTTTTCAGAAAATATTACATTTATTTTAGTTTGATCAAAGCATGTCATATGTTGTAATTTCTGAGCCATTAGTTTTTTATTTTATGTCATACTACTAATGATGAAATGTAGGTATGGTTGTTTGACTGTGTCTTTATGTGTGTGCATATACTGTTTGTGTATTTTAAGTGTGCATGGCAACTGCATGTGTGTTTCATAGGAGTAACCATGAGTGTGATCCTGGATCTGTCCTACACTGTGTGCATCTGGATCTCTGCTGCTGTGGCCATCACCTACACTCTGCTGGGAGGTCTCTACTCTGTGGCCTACACAGACATCATACAGCTCACTCTCATTTTTATCACTTCGGTAATTTGGTCGCTGAGTTTGTTTGTATCACCAGTTACAAAAACCCATTTTGCATGTCAAATCATATCAGGGCGTCCATTCAAACCACTCCTGCACCATAATAAAGACATTCCCATCAGTGCCAGCAGCACTTTTTTTCAGCCAGGGTCCTTTTGGGTGAAGCTCCAAAAATGCTGCCTCCGACATTTCCCATAATGCAAATCAGTCATTCATTCCCCTTGCATTCTAAATGCCCATTTCTTTAAAGCTGATGTAAGTGTTGATGTAAGTATATCACTTCCAGCAGCTTTAAAGCTCTGCTCCTCCAGTTTGTGAAACAGGCTTTAAGATGCGTTCTGAAAAATGTATGTCCTAAAGGCCAGGATGATAACATCACCATGATGACATCATTTATTTTCTCCAAAGCCACAGCAAGAAGACGTTTTACTGCACAGACTGAACTTTTATTTGAGCATATCGATATTTAGATGATTTAAAGGGTCTATATATTGTTTTTATTTCCCAGCTGTATGAGAAGAGGTGGACTACTTCCACAGTGTGTGTGTCATCGTAGTGTATTTCTGTGTCCTCAGTGGTTGTGCATCCCTTTCCTTTTTATGAGTCCCACCTCTGTTGACATCAGAACCACGTCCTTCAACCACACCTTCCAGGCTCCGTGGGTGGGCACCCTGACTGCAGACAGAGCCTGGAGGTGGATAGATATATTCTTACTCCTGGTAAGGTAATGAAAAGCATTTGATGCCTGAGTCCGATCAAGACTGATAGTATGCATGAGCGTGTGATAGATGATCTCGGTGTGCCTTGTACTCACAACAATAGCAAATATGACTGTACTTAAAAGATGGTGTCATGTGTAACTGTGGAAAGAAGCTCCAGCATGTTTTTCTCATGAATGTCTCTTTCTTTCTTCCTCTCCCAAGAGTATAGGAGACCTCGGTTTCCAGGACTTCCACCAGAGGACGTTATCAGCCTCTACCTCGGCCACGGCCAAGTTGCGATGTTACGCTGCGGCGTTTCTCATCCCCACCTTTGGAATTCCTCCTGTGCTCATTGGAGCAGTGGCTGCATCAACAGGTAAAGCAGTCGTGTTCAGTACTGTTCAACTGGAAATTTAAACTTGATATCCAGTTTTTTCTGTACACTCATTATGAGTGACGCTCATAACATACATCCCTATACTTCTTCCATTTCTAAGACTGGAACCTGACCTCATATGGGTCTCCATCTCCGTTTGAACGAGGTCAGACAGGTCTGATTTTACCCCTCTCCCTGCAACACCTAACCCCGCCCTACATTTCCGTTGTTGGAATTGGAGCTGTGGCTGCCGCTGTGATGTCATCAACTGACTCCGCCCTGCTGTCTGCAGCCTCAATCTTCACCTCAAATATCTACAAGACGATCCTTAGGACCCAGGTAAATGTGGACCTGATGCAGGTTAAAGAATATTCAGTGTTTTTGTTGTGTTGAAAGCGCAACTCAGCAAAACAAAACAAGATCACACGCAGTAAGGAGGGAGTGAATGAGAAGAGTTAAATATACATTAAATGAATGTCTCAGTCCAGTACAGACTTCTTCAATCTTCCCCCCACTGTGTCTTGTCATTGCAGGCATCAGAGAATGAGATCCGATGGGTGATTCGTATCGCTGTGGTTGTATTCGGCCTGGCTGGTACATCACTCACCTTTCTCCACACAGGTGTAATGGCTTTCTGGGTCCTGGGTGGAGAAATAGCCTACATTATGATGTTCCCGCAGCTGGTCTGCGTGCTTTTCTTCAACGTCTCCAATGGCTACGGTGCCACTGTCGGCTTCTTGGTTGGTTTTTTTTTAAGACTTTTGTGTGGAGAGTCCTTGCTTAGGCTACCACCTGTCCTCCATTTCCCAGGATGCACCTTTGAGGAGGGTGTTTACGTTCAGTACGCCCCCATCAGGACCATCTGTATGTTGGTTTCTTTTGTCACCATATTGCTGGTCTCCGCTGTGGCTTCTGTGCTCTTCAACAAAGGACTGATACCTCAGAAGTGGGACGTGTTTCAAATCCAGAAGCCACCACAAACACAAATACCAACAGAGGGTGCTCAAAGCAATGAAATCCACCACTCACAACCTCTGTGTGAGAACGGTGGAGTCTTAGATCCAATGTTGGAATCAACTTGTTGAAATGGAGATAATTGAAAATGAGCATCATTGTGTCTTGTGGAGATTAAGGAAGTTGGAATATTTTTGATGCTGTTACGCTGAGATCAAAATTAAGTTTTCTCCCAAAGATGAAGATTGTTTTATTGAGATACATGAACCTGTTATCACAGGAAAACAAAAGGTCTTTCCCCCTTATTCTTATGACCACAGAGCAGTGTGTGTGTGTGTGTGTGTGTGTGTGTGTATTTTGATTGAATGTGTGTATCATGATCCGCTCTTATGAATCTTATCGTTTTCCTGTGATAAATGATCTCATCATCTCAGGAAATTTGCCTTTTTTTCATGAAATAACAAGATGAAATAAAACCCTGTTCTAATGTGTAATGATGTGCAGCAAGTGTGAACTTTTGCCAGTTTGGCAGGTTGTTAAGTAGGTCAGGTCCATATCACAACATCAGTAAAGAAATTAAAAGTATGTGATGCTGCATGTGCAGCATGATTCACCTGACATAATAAGCCTCTCTATCACCCTCTATGGATCGTATCAGTGAGATGCACAAGTGCCAGGTGGCCATCTCACCTCCTTCAATCAGGTGGTAAACAAGCTTCCTTATGTAAGTCAGTGAGTGTAAGAGTACTTTAATTAAACAAAGTAATGGACAACAAACCGGAGGCTTCAGATTCAGAATCCTCGATCTAGGATTTAATGGCAAATTGCGGAGGTAATGAGATGATCATTACCTTCATGTGTTTTGCTAAACTCAGTATGTTTAACATATCTGTGGTTAAAAGAGAGCCAGTCTCCCTCTCATATCCGTGAGTTTTATTTTGCCTCAAATGTTTCTGAAAATGACATCACCAATGTAGTGCCTTGCTAAATCTTATGTTCTTATTTCTTTTTCTAATGATAATTTTGATTCACCCTTTTACCGTGTTTTAACCATATTTCATTGTCTGGTTGTGAATGTTTTATGTCTTATATTTTATGAGTCACACACACATTTCATACATTGAGTCAGCAGGACATGCTGTGCTGGTTGCAGGCTTGTAATTATGGAAGCAAACAGACTTACACTTTTGGCTGTTTGGGCTTTCAAGCAGCAAGCGCACCATCGGCCCTCATATGCTCCCCTGTTAAATTTGAGCCTAAATGTCTGGAGGAACGTAGACAGAAAGATTTTCCCCATCTTTTATTTGTCAGTATTTTGTAGTAAATGAGTACTACTAAGTGCCAGCCGAATATCTGGATATGGATGGCATTGAGCAAAATTTTTGTCCCTCTCTCTCTCAGACAGATACAACTCTCTAATTATACTTACTTGAAGGGTTAGAGTCTCCATTCTGGAGAATCTGTCAACAACACTGAGGATGGTAGTGTTACCTTTTGAGGGAGGTATCTGTGATGAAGTCCAGAGAAATGCCTGACAAGGAACAATGCAGTATCAGGAGTCCAGAGAGTTCAGAGAGTATAGGAGTCCCGGAGGAGGACGTCAGGAGTCTGTGTTCTGGTCAAATACTGAGCAACCAGCTGCATACTCCTCTACCTCCTTTTTCATAAACCAAAACCAGTTGCAAAATCTTATGATGAAGATATTCTGCTGAACTCAAGGACGACACGAGAAACAGATGTAACAGATGAGACACGATGTCAGCTTTAGTTGAATAAAATGGAGCCCACCTGGCCTGTCTGGTGTTCAGTTGCTTGGCTCCAGATGTACTTCAAGTTCTTGTGGTTGATCCAAACAAGCTAAGGATGCTTGCTCTCTCCAACCAGTGACGCCACTCCTCCAATGCCACCTTCAGTGCCAGCAGCTCTCTATAGAATTAAGCAAACTTGAGAAAACAATGGCACTAGCTTTTGACTGGTAGGCATAGGCCAGCCAGCTTCATCCGGGGAGAAGATGAAGATATCATGCAGCTCAACTAGGACAAACTTCTTCAGCATGTCCAGAGGAATATCATTGCAGATAGACACCTGGGGCATTTGGGTGGTGTGATTTGAATAGCTTGAATAGCAGGTTGTGGTTAAATTATCAACACAGGTCTCTCTGATTTGTCTGTCATATCACACAGAGCTCACCTCTTGGTATATGTAGCAGACTAGGACAGATAATGTGACCATTTTTCAGTCTTCCTTCTTTTGTGTCCATGCTTCAGACTGGAACTTGACTACCTATGGTTCACCATCTCCATTTGAACATGGGGAAGCAGCTCTAGTTCTGCCCATCGCCCTGCAACACCTCACATCATCTGTCATCTCCATTATAGGTATTGGATGTGTGGCCGCCGCTCCAACATCTACAAGAACATCCTGAGGCCTCAGGTGAGAAAAATCACTTTTTTTTATTTGCTTCATCACAACAAACATATCCTGACTAAAACACTGTTTGCAATTGTGAAGGTGTCACATTTATTTTAAAATGGAGGCAATGGAATGCAGAGTATAGTGAATGAAATGAAGTAGCAT
>CAEMYA010000224.1:621904-635937 GCA_903131615.1 Diplodus sargus | reverse complement strand
AGAACCCTAATAATAAACCGGCACAATCTTAGAAGGGTTCTACCCCTTCGGGGTTAGAACCCTAGTAAATATAGCCGCCAGCGGCAATCCGCGGGTTCTAACCTCTTTTGCCCTAAACCGACCACCCTGACCCTCATCCCCCGCTGCCGATGACATCGGCCGCCGTGTCCCTCAAAGATCTGTGCAACACACAGGCATGATAAGCCCCAAATTTCTTCAAATTGGGTTTTCAGCTACATGCTAATGGAATTTATAGCGCCCCCTATAGGCTGAGCTCAACATGCTTTGGTAGACAGATTACTAGTCCTGTTGTGAACCAAGTTTTGTGATGATAGTGCAAAGGGTGTGGGAGTTATAGCCAATCATTTCTAAGCCCCGCCCATTGCGATAATACATTGGTCCGTAGCGGCCATGTTTTTTAACCAATCGGGCTCATTTATAGTAGAAATGTGTCTTTTCATCCCCCTAAACCATATACCAAATCTGGTGTTGATAGAGTCAACCTTTCAAAAGTTCTATTCATTTTACTGTTTTTAAAATTATGCAAATTAGCAAAAAATCTGTAATCGTGGTTTTCTTGGTGCGAAGGCTTTTTTGTAGAGGACCATCAGGAGGACATCTATGAAAAATTTCAAGTCAATAGCATTTATGGTTTGGCGGGGAGAGCCTTTCGAAGTCCACACCCTATGTCATAGCGCGCCCATCTGACGGATCGGGATGAAATTTGCGGAGCAGCATGTGGACGTCATTTACACTCAACGTACCAAGTTCTGTGTGTCTGGGTCCTTCCAGCTCGCCATAAATTAATAAAATGCAAACAATGATGGTTAATGACGAATAGGCCACGCCCACTTCCTGGCCCGTTTGACTTTTTTGTAGAGCACATGGAGCTGGACTTGTGTGTCAAATTTCAAGTCAATCCGACTTACTGTGTAAGGGGCGTGGCCTTCCCAAAAACGCATTTTAAATCCCTAATTATAGCGCCACCATCTGGCTGACGGGGCTCATATTTTAATAAAAGTTGATGCACATCATTTCTAATCATTGGGCCAAGTTTCAAGTTTCTGGCCCATTCCAGCTCACGGGAATTTGAGCTCAAGCGGCAGACAACAAATAATAATAATAATAAACCGGCACAATCTTAGAAGGGTTCTACCCCTTCGGGGTTAGAACCCTAATAAACTGGCACAATCTTAGAAGGGTTCTACCCCTTCGGGGTTAGAATCCCAATAAACCGGCACAATCTTTCCTTCGGGGTTAGAACCCTAATAACTAGAACTGCAAGCAGTTATGAACGGGGGCCAAGCCCCCCCGTGTGACTCAGAGTCTGACCTCAGAAGTTGGCCCCAAAGGATGACGGGCTCGGGCAAAAGTTTATACAAAAATGTGTTTGTTAATAATTTGCACATTTTTTGACTGAGCATAATTCTTTTGATAACTTTAGACCAGTTCCAGCTGAAGAATGCATGTGCCAAGTTCCATGCAGATCGGACAAAATCCCAAGGAGGAGTTCGAAAAAGTAGGTTTTGCATAAGTGGCTATTTAGCCAACGAAATGTGCTGCAGAAGTGGGCGTGTCCAATGTCAAAAAACCCTGTTGTATTCAGGGAACATATGGATATAAGGTTTGGGAATGTGTTCTTCAAAATGTGGAAGTTACAGGGAAAAACGGGATTGCATCCATTATAGCACCACCTAGTGGAGGACATGTGCAATTTTTGTTTCGGAAAAACTGTGTCCTATTTTTTATGTACCATATAAATTTCAAAGCTCTCAGCATAATAGTTTGGCTGAAATTAGTGTTTGTTGTTTATCTTGTAATAAGCCACGCCCACATTGACCAGTCATGACCATCTTCAAGATATGGCCTCAGGATTGGCCCTACATCATACCGACCAAATTTCATAAAAATTGGTATAGCCGTTCAAGAGATATAAACTTCCCATATTTTTAGCGCCCCCTACTGGTCAAAGTTTGCCAGCTTCGGCTAATCCCTTCTCAGTGTCATGGCAACCAAAGATCTAAAATTTGGTGTTAATAGCATTTAGTTTGACCAAGATATCAAACAGTTTACATTTTGATAGCTAGCTACATAAATGTGTTCGTTAATAATTTGCACATTCTTTGACCATGCAAAATTCTTTTGATAACTTTACATCAGGTCCAGCTGAAGAGTGTATGTGCCAAGTTTCACGCAGATCGGACAAAGTCCCAAGGAGGAGTTCGAAAAAGTAGGTTTTCCAGTTTTTGCGATTTTGCGCAAAAACTTTCTAACCGGAAGTGGGCGTGACCATACGCAAAGTGATTCAGCTCCATTCAGGGAATCTGGGGATACAAGGTTTTTGAATGTACGACATACGGTGTGTTATAGGCAAAAACGTATTTTCCTCTGTTATAGCGCCCCCTGCAGGCGGATATATGTAGTTTTTGTGTCTGAGATAATGCAGGAGTCTGGACCAACCCTCCATATTGCACCGCCCTCCCTTGCACGGTTTAGGCTGCAGCACCACTTTTAGCCGGAGAAAAATAAAAATACAAATCTTTACAATTACAATAGGGTTCCTAGCACCGCTGGTCCTAGGAAACACGTATGCTTGCATACGCATTCCCTCAGCCCTGGCCCCTAATAAACCGGCACAATCTCAGAAGGGTTAGAACCCTAATAATAAGGAAATCACAAATAAAATACACCAAAGTAAAAATGCAAATAACTAGCGGCCCTCCCCTTTTAGTTTCAGTTCGATAGGTAAACTCTTCTGAGGCGATCAGTAGTTCAGCGAGCTGGGCATAGCCAGCGACTGAATATAGAACGAGTATAGAGGGAGACTTAACTGGAGGAGGGGTGAAGCTTGCATTCACTTTCCGACGTAGTGTGTCTCCCTTTCTGTAGCAGCCGGACGTCTATGGTCTCTCTGCTGCTGCTCCTTCCTGGTGCGGTCGAGCTACTGGGATTCTTCTCGTTCTCTTGAGTTCAGTTGATCCGGCCATAGGCTGGTTGGGACCCTGACGTTCTCTTGGGGTCTTTCCCCCGTCCTCATCTGCTCCGCGCCGCTGCCTTTTGGCATCTGTCTTCCCCTTTTGTTTGCACCCGCACACCTGGCTCGCATTTCCTCAATCACCTGGCTGGAGGTGGGTTGGGCTCGTCGCGCCAATCAAAATCTCTGTGATACACGTACACATACACACACAGAGTGACACAGGGTGACAAACTACACCCTGTGACAAAAGGACAAGGCTGCAACGAAATGTGTAAATCACCAATCAAGTTCACTAATAACAAAGAAATAAATTAATTAGGGATGTCAGGCGATTAAAAAAAAAAATCTAATTAATTACAGGATTTGTTATTAATTAATCTAATTAATCGCATTTTAATCTCATATCTGCTAAAGGTTCCCAAATCGAATTCTAGGACATTACAAAATTGTATTGCATGACAAATCAATTGAATACACTAAGAAGAGAAGAACTTCAAGAAGCTGTTCAAAGGTCTTAGCAACGATGTGCTCGCCTCGCTCCCCTGAGTCGCGTCCATGTCTGTTGTCACCCTGCTTTGACTAGCGACTGGGCTGTAACAATGCATCGTTTTGTATCACGATTTTTGACCCACGGTTCGATACAAACCTCAATTTCTTTTTTCTTTCTAAATTAAACATTTTATTTATGTAACATTTCAATAACTTATGTATAGTATCAGAGGCGCAGTATTGTGGAGGGCTTCACTTCGCTCCTTCACTCTACTTAATACAGAGAAATGTCCCACAAAACAACGTTACAGAACCAAACTAAGGTAACGTAGTAACTCTAACTGTCTTTGGCAACAAGTTAAAAATACCACAGCTGTACGTGGAGAAGCGGCAAAAACACTTCACCTCACCGAGTGTTTCTGATGAAAAAAAATCTCTGTGACGGTCAGCCCTCCGGACCGAGACTTCAGTGAACTTTACCCCTGAAGACAGTCTCCGTTGGTTTTGAGTGACAGGGGAGGCACCGGGGTAACCCCTTGAAAACACACACGTCATCATCATGACGTGTACCGTCACATCTCTTTAGGAGCCGCAGTGCCGGCTTTCTGTGTGAATTGCACAGCGGTTCATCTTTACAGCGATGTTTCGCTCTGTGTGAACGAACAACGGCGGAGAATTGGCGAACGATTGCTGCGGTGTTAATGTAGTGTTACTTACAGCTCATAGGGCTGATCTGGACTGGAAGTTGTGTCGCGATTCTGCCTTCTCACAATGTGAGACAGGTTCGTGGATCTGAGTGTCGCCATTTCAGCTTCGAAGTGACGAACACGTCAAGTTCCTCGATGCTCGTGCTGCAGTGACGTGCCACTGCCAAGTAGCCTACAGGTCATTCCATGGGCCAAATTTAAAATGCTTGCGCATTGAATTGCCACTCAGAATCTCAGAATTAATTGCGCTAATTTTTATAACGTGTTAAACTGACAGCCCTAAAATTAATAAATAGCTGATGTCAGAAAAAAGGGTTCTGATTCGGCTCTGATGTAGCCTCCTTCTTCGTGTAGTCAAGCTCCTGTAGTTGCTCACTGTCCCACCCACACCATTATCTGATTGACTACATGTCAAAAATAGAAATATCAACACTGATGACTGCTGTGTCAAAGAAACTGAGCTGCGGAGAGAGGGGGACCTGTGAGATAGAAGCAAATATTGTTGAAGCTGCAATAAACACAGGCAACAAACAGCTTCATTTAATGTACAGGGCCTTCAAAGTGCTCTCTGAAATTAGGCCTGGGATAGTGTGTGTCAATGAAACGAAAAAATTAAAACTTTCACATGAAGCTAAACCAAACACATCATTGGAAAGGTCTCGACCTGGAGAGTAACATATGTCAGTATCAAGATTCATGAAAGCTCCTGCTTTGAAATGCTGACCTTTGAACCTTGATCTTGGTGCAAGTTTGAATGTTTATAATTCAGCAAAAAAAAGCGACTACAGAGATAAGAGAAACTGTTCGAGAGAACTCTTGATCTCAGCTATCATGTGAGTATAGTCACCAATTTTCACCCATTTAACAATTACATATTTAAAATGTGATTTCACATATGTGTTTACCACCCCCTTAAACTGCTTAATGTACTATCAAATCAGCATTTTCAACTTCCAATTATTGGAAAAACTACTATTCCATAGAGGCACACCATTTAGTTTGATACAAATCAGCATCATAGTTGTAGTACTTCCGGTTTCTGAAGTAGGGTTGTAGATAGGGTCGTATAATGACATATTGAGGTTTCCGGACCGCAACACATTCTGGTCTTTAATTCAACTCAGTGTAAATTTAACCTGTTCCTCTTTGTGTGAGTTAGGGAATACAGACAGTATGGGGCTCACAGCTCCAAGGGACCTTGGAGTCAGCATTCAGCTGTGTGTAGGTCAAAGGTTAGCAGGAGAGAAGGCCACTATAGGGACTAAAATGGAGCCTGACTCCTATGTCAGATGGAGGGAGATAGAGGGGTAATTTAGGTAATTTTGGAGCACAAGACCCAAGGAGTGACAGTAACAGATTTAGCCATTTATGGGCGATGAGCAGAGAGATAGGCCAACTCCTTTTCTAGTTGATTGGAGAGATGGACCCTCAACCCACCACAGTGACCAATGAGAAGTCGGCAGGTACAGCCCCAGGGACTTTAAGAAGGCTCATGAGTAGAGAATCGGGGCGTGGCATTTGGTAGATCTCTTGAGATCGAGGGTTTGATAGAACTTCTGACAGAGCAGGGGGCGAAGCCGTTCGGCATTACCCTCGCCCCAGATTTCGGAACTCCAGAGGGCGGCCGCACTCTGAAATCGGACGCTGGCTAGAAGAACTGTTTCAATAAAGACTGCTCTGTCATCCACCCAGCCATGCCTCCACAGAATTCTTTTATCATCAAACCACGCCGACACCTTCGAGGATGAAAGCCCAGAAACTACAATATCTACTGAATATATGAAATAGCTAGTACAGCCGAACTAGTAATTACACTGCATTTAGATGATACATGTTAACAAAAAGTGTATATGTTGTTTTATTTTAGATATTTAAGCCAAAACAGTAGTCGAACGCGGGTGGGGGCGGGAGATCCAGGCAAACGGCCGTTCCGCTGTCGGCTGTTGTCTCGTGTGCAGACTCCCCTTGGTGTGGAGCCTTCTACATGCGTGCGTGCGTCTGTGTGTGAAGGGGGCGACTTCATGAACACACTAATAATCCAAATAAATTACAGGAGTCTCGGAACGCGTTAGTCTCCATAGCAATTGTGGCTGAGGCTCATGGGTAATTTAGCCTTCCCTGTTCAAGGAAGTGAAAGAGAAGTGAAAATGCCATTCATATTCTGCATATAGATTTTGATTATTGGCCATAATGTCGTAACCATCCAAAGTAGACTGACCACGAGTTATCAGATTGTCAAACGATGATATATGACCCTGTAGAAGTCACAAGTCTGTATGATATCAATCTTGTTTTGAGAAAAAACATGTTTTATTCGCGATGTCATGGAGAAGTACTACACTACCCACAATCCCATAGTGTAACATCGACGTCTGTGATTGGTGGAGCTCGCTGTTACCATGGAAATGTTTACCAAACCCGTGAATTTCATGTTAGCTAGTTACTGCTATCACTGAACTCTACGATCGCTTACCATAGAGCGACCATGATTTCACTTTCTGACCTACTGCGTTTATTTAGTGATGAGGAGAAGAGTTTATTAAGGGTTCACCCGAGCATGAAATTCCCCCTGCGTTGTAATAAGGCGCTGAGGGGCACCTTGGGCGTCAGTGCACAACGCGAAAGGGCTCTGGCCAAGCGTCAGTTTATGACGCGTCGGGAGTGAGACTGTGTTGATTATTCCCTTAGAGATAAACACAAATGTTGAGAGATAGCTGGAAAAACTCCTGGATCTGTCCCTTTGTCCAGATCCCCACCAAAAGTTTATGGGGTAGCTCAGTAGCTGTGTCCCAATTCAGGGTCTGCACCCTTCAAGAACCCGCCCTTTGCGGTCTCACCGAAGGAGAGTCCTTTGGAGAGACCTGCAGGCCGCGTCAACCGTTGTTAAATGGGACAGTCTAGCCTTCTGAGCATTTCCTGGTTGTGTCACCAGATATTCCCGCCCCTACCCATACGTCACTATTTATGAAGCCCAGGTCCGCGAAAGTGACAAGAAGAGTAAAGTCTAACTGTCAGATCTGTTTGAGCTACAGGAATTCCTGATTTCCTTTTAATCCTCCTGCTTGTGGAGGAAGAGGAGAAGCGGCTGGTTTATCTCGGGTTGAGAGGACCATGGAGAGGTAAACCTGTTGTTGAACCCACCGTAATGTTATCATTATTATCATTATCAGTTAACTAACAGTTAGGGTTAATTAACACACCGATACATTACGTCAATGCTGACATATGAACTGCTGATCGCCACATATGGTTTTATTTGAATTTTAAAGGCATTATTCCTATTTAAAGTGTTTGGTAGATAGGTTTGTTTGTTGAAATAATCTATTCTTCTTCTTATTATTATTATTATTATTATCATCATTATTACTAGATTATGAAGTTCGTTCTTAAAACATTCTTAGTGACATGGCAGCCGTCGATCAAGTCAGAACTGCAAACCCAGTTGATGGACGATGTGATGGACAGTGGAGACTGGACCCAAACACCCTAAGTCCTGACCCAGATGATGTCCCACTGACAACAGGGTCTTTATTGTGGGATCTTTTCCAGTCCAGCAGCACTGCAGGGACTCCTGCTCAGCCTGTTACTGTACATCATTTGTAACTGTTTTAATATTGTTTTTAATAATAATTGTTTTTGTTAATAGTGAATAATAATCTGTAAATAGTTGTTTTTGCTATAATTTTGTAAATAGTTGTAAATGTTAAGACCTTTATAATAAAAGAAAACATTCAATCCCTTGTTGTCCCTGAAAAGTAGCACTTGATGGTGTTTGCTGTTATAAATTGTACTCAAGCTGTAAATACGAAATGGAACAGACAACGTGTAACAATAGAACAATATTTTATTTCATGGATTATATAAAATGAACAGTTATGAACAAATAATTTAAAAAGCACTCATAAATTAACTAAATAACAACAGAAATAATGTAAGGATTGTCCTCTGGAGCAGAGAAGAGCCTCTCATCCTCTCTGCGGCCTCATGTCCTCCTTCATCCTCCCTCCTCCTTCTCCTCCTCGGCCCTGGCTGGCTCTCCTCCAGTCCAAAATAAGGGGAATTTATTTACCCAAACGAAAATAGACTTCAGGGTAAGCAATACAGAGGACAATAAACAAAACAAACTGGGTTTTAAAACTCACTTTCCTAATCCAAAACAAAAGTCAACGGAAAAACAGGTTCTTACCTCACTCCCTAACCAAAAACAGGAGAAAAACTCCTACCTCACTCCTACTAAAACTGGACTGAATAATATATTTTAACAATATTTATAAAGGAGATACAAAATCTCTGCCACAACCACAACGAACGTCCATTTTACAATTGTCACAAAATCAAGCGAGAGATGAGTGTGAGGGTGAGAGAGAGATACGCGAGGTCTGCTGCAGGCTCCACTTTTGAATGTCCCATTATTTGGATTCCACCAATCAGCAGCCTCCAAGATTTCACCCCATCAGCGGCCTCCACCTGCACTGGTACCTTTTGGGACACACAGAGTAACACAGCACCCCCTCTTGACAGGGAGGGAGAAAAACAACACAGAAAAATACAAACAAGACTAAATATACAAATTATGACCCCTAGGGTCATAACATTATTCATTAACTTGCGTGGGTAAAACAAATATAATGTAGTTTCCACATCATCATTCAAACCTGCAGCCTCCAAAAACAGGTAAAAGCAGGGTGCATTTGGAGGACCCTTTGAATTGAGACACCGCGCGGCGTTAGGTAATTGCACTTCAAAAGCTCACTCCAAAGGGTGCAGACCCTGAATTGGGACACAGCCATTGTGTCACATCCTTGTGTGCTTAAGTAGTCTGTCTTCCCCACCTTCTGTGCCAGTTCGTCTGAGCTTGTCTAACATTCCAGAGATTTTCCTAGAGTTCTGCGTGTTTTTTGGTTACCTGACGTATTGCCCTTTTTCTTCCACCAATCCAATTTCAAATTCAGTTCTCACAATTCAAATTTAGTTCTTGCAATTCAATTTCAATTTACTGTGACTGACACCCGAGTAGTTGAGGAAGAGCAATCGAGGGCAGATAACTAGGACTCCTCTTCGGCCAATCAGCACCTAGGTTTTCACCTACGTGCCACCTGCCACGAAACGGAGGAAGAAGTGGAGACGGGGTGACCATTAGGCTGTTAATTAAGTGGATGGCTCTGGTGTGCATCTCATGGATTTCCACCAGTCCGAGACTATCCAAACTATTTCAAAAATCTGTCCAAGGGTCATCTACTAGGTCATGATATAACAGGAAATGAAGTCTGAATGGACAAAGTGGTTCAAAATGAAGGTTAGATGTTAGAAATTTATGTCAATATCTCCCTGCAACTCTAGAAATTTACAGTAAACCTACTTCAACTTACTTCATATGTTCAACTGCACTGAACCCACACAAAGGAAGTGGAAATTGCATCATTAGGTGAAAAATAATACAAAAGGATCCACCATGTTAAATCAAGTTTATTTAACACTTAATTTTCTTTTCATGTATATATTGGGAATCGAGGAAAATATCAACACTTAAACAGAAAATATAAATTGCACAAAAGACAAAGAAAATATGATATGTTTTACCTGTTTCAGCCATAAGCGGTCATATTGACCGCACATCAATTCTCACGGTTTGCTGCTTTCATTGTCACTCTTGTCTCTAGCTATGTTAGCAGTCTCCAGCTGTGCTTCTTCGTGAATTTTCTTGTGAGTTAATTATCATATAGTTAGGCTCATTGGCACCATGGGCAAACCACAATGGGAGTTCCCCCTCCGTGAAACAGCGAGCGGAGCTGTTCAACAGGAATGGGACTCCGAGGAAGAATGTCTGCATCCTGAGCACCGTGCACACAGCTTTGGGCACCTTTCGTGGGGCGAAGGCAAAACCAGAGTCAGTGATGTACTATATAACACCAAGAACGGCGTGGACGTCCTGGACCAGATGGCGAGGGCGTACTCTGTCAAAGGCGGAAAGATGGCCAGTGGCGGTCTTCTACATCCTCGACCTGGGATCAATGCTGGGATCAATTCCCGTCTTATTCAAGGAGCACCAGCAGCAGGAGAGCCCAGAGGAAAGTCCTGGCAGCTGGCAGAGGAGCTGAGGGCAGAATACATGGAGGGGAAAGCAGCCGCGGCAGTCGGCACAAGGTGGCAGCAGCGGAAGCAAACAACCGCAGCAGCAGCAGACATGGAGACGGACGCAGTGCCGGTCCGAAAGAGCCGCAAACGGAACAAAACACTGGACACGTGGAATGCCACAAGCCTGTGTGTGGTAACTGTGCGAGGAGAGCGGAGGTAATCTGCGGAGACTGTGACCACTGACAATGTCCGAGTTATCTGCGCTCGATTGCTCTTCCTCAACTACCCGATGTCAGTCACAGTAATATGAAATTGAGTTCTGTGAACTGAATTTGAATTGTGAAAACATATATAGAGTTGAATTTTCCAAACTCTTAAATTCAATTTCAAATTATTATATTCATATTCAGTTTTTCAATGCAATGATTCAAATTAAACAATATACATTCAAATTATGTGATTCAAATTCAGTTTTGTATTGCAACTATTCAAGTTTAGCAATTCAAATTCAAATATTGATGATTCAAATTCAGTTTCTAGTGGCACATATTTCAGCCCATACACCCTTGCCTCTGCCTGACCCCTTTGGGTTTGTTTGCCTGTCTTGGACTGATTACCCATGTACCGGTCCACCCTCTGTTCAGTCCTGACACCATACAATATACATCTATGGGAATGATTAATAAGAGAAGAAGTTTAGATTTGTCCGTCCCTCCTCATACGTTAATTGTTTTAGTGCTCTTAATATCCATGTAAATAGCTCAGTCAGTAACTAAAGTAATTAGTTTCTCCTTAACCCTGTTAAAGGTTGACTGATGCGCCAGCGCGTCCAAATCACGTGACCAATTTAAGATGACATTGCAGCGAGACGGAGCCTCAGTGAGTCTCGGTTCCGACGTATGTGTTGGAGCAGCCTTCAAACTATATCCCAGTTTTTAAATTGTGCTGATAGGCCAAGTCAAACCGGAGTTATGATATATTATGTACGGCACGCTTTTTCGCTAACATTGCTGTCACATTTGCTACGCGTTTGGTGCAGGAAGAGACGATAAAGACAGGCTTCTCTCACGAAAGTGTCCGCAAGCAGGAAGTGTTTGCAAGCAAAACGGTGATAAAAACAGCGATAGAGATAGCAAGTTTTGAGAGCTAGGGTTAGGGATTTGTGACATTTAGCGTGTTTGAAGTGTATAGGTAGTGTGTTATGTAGTGTTTGATGTAGTGTGTTTAGTGGAGTCATTTATTTTTTTTAATGAGTCAAAACAATCAGCGCGTTTACATGCACAGCTTAGTCGGATTA
This sequence comes from Diplodus sargus, assembly GCA_903131615.1. Taxonomy (NCBI): domain Eukaryota; kingdom Metazoa; phylum Chordata; class Actinopteri; order Spariformes; family Sparidae; genus Diplodus; species Diplodus sargus. The sequence goes on along the minus strand of CAEMYA010000224.1, from coordinate 624,392 downwards.
CAGCCGTAGTTCGACTATGCTACTCAGTCAGACAACTGCAATTATCCGAGCATACATGCCGGTGAGAAATTCGGATTATTGGGCCGGAGCATGTCATACCCCGGTACGCTTGGCGGCGCTGTGCCCATTTCAACTAGTGGTAACAGAGACACCTCCGGCTGACGTCTTTACGTCACCAGCTGCCTCGGCATTCAAGAAAGGTGGCGTACGAAGAGCGAGATGAAGCTACATCTTTGTACACTTCGTATATGGTGTACATGATAATTACACTAGGTGCACAATGGCGCTCTTTCTTGCGGTGATTTCGGAGGAAAGACGCCGCCACCGCCGTCCGACTACTTCCGGCTCACGGCCCAGGGGAAAAATCTTGCGCCTGCGCAGAACGCAAAAATCCGATCCAATCCGCTGGAACGTATACATGCAGGAGTAATGCGGCTATCAATCGAATAATCTGGGTGCTTTAATTCGACTATGAGAAATCCGATCCGGTCTGATATTAGTCAGACTAAGGTGTATACATGCATCTTAAAGATCCGATCATAGTCGGACTAAGCCAGTAATTCGGTTTTCTTGAGTGTCATGTAAACGCACTGACTGAGGAGGCTGCTGAATGTGGAGCAGGCAGGAAGGAGCTGAGAAAGGCCTGAGCCTGAGGCATTGCCTGCATTTAAATGTAAATAGTTACATATAACTTTGAAACAAACAATTTATACTTGCATTATAAGTAATACAAATGGTTCGTTAAACATATTTGTGGTTTTCACAGTAAAAAAACTAACTTTTTCCTACTTGGATTTTATGTTGTTTTTCTTTTATGTTTTAGGTACATTGTGTTAATACAGTATATCAAAATGAAAAAATAACCCTACAGTCACACATGTGAGGTTGTGCTGAAAATAATGACACCAAATAAGGCAAGGTAAATAGTCTTTAAGATGAAATTTTTTAATGGCAAAATCAAAAATAGTCAAAAACGGCCAATCATATCCCAGACCCCAGAGGGTTAATTTCTTTTCATGTTTTGTTAACCCCAGTTTATGGATGACATTCATATACATGTTTAAAATTTACAGTTACATTAAAACCTCGCTCTGTAGATAGACTTCTGTGCCCACTGTGTGAACTTTAATCACAAGTGACGCTTTGGCAGTATTTACTTTCTCGTGCTGCTTTTATCCAGAAATGCAGATTTGTAAATCTCCCTCTCCCCTCACTGTCTTCAGGTTGCTGTGCGAGGAGCATGTGCGTTGGTGCAGTGTTTGATTAGTGAGACTCTCTGGGGATGCGTGTGATTGTGTGTGTGTCTGTGTGACAGTGTGGCTACATGTAGCTTCTAATGAGCCCCAGTGGTGGCCCTCCAGTGGGCTTGCCTATTAATCATTAGCCTGCTGTCCATACTCTAATTTCCAACAAAAAGAAGCACCAGTTGCAAAAGGCAGGTCAGACTGCCTGTTACTGGTAGCATGTGTAATTGTGTGTGTGTGTGTGTGTGGGTGATGTTACATTAATCTTGGTGTTCAGAGTGTGTAGTCATATGGTACATCAAGGTTTGATGTATGTATATGTGTACAGGTTGCCTCTCCTTATTATGATGTTTAAACTCAGAAAGCCATTGATTTATTGGTCTAACAGTGGCCTTTATTTAAAAGAAGAAGAAAAAAGAAGAAAAAAAAACATGGTGTAGTCACAGTCATCCACCTCATGTTGGCTCCCTAAACACAGCTGCTTAATATTGTTTATATGACAGAATAAACAGAATTATTGTTACCAAGTTAATTTTGGAGCTATTTCAGGTGAACAACCATGTGTTTATCTGCTGCCCAGCATATAATGGGCTAGTTTGTAGTATACATATTGCTGTCCAAAAGAAAATAATTTCCTCATTCTTGAGCTGAGTACCATTTGAAAATCTATTGTCACACAGCTGCAAACAAGGCTGTTGTCCGTAGCTCATACAAACTTGACACTTTGGAGATCAGTGGTGTGCTATACTACTGCATAGACTGTGTAGGAGATACACTATTAATAAATGTAATTAATCACTAGCGATTAATAAAACACTCATAAGTGGAGCACCACCTCCGTTGTTTTATCTATCTGAATAATCTGGAGGGAATTAATCAAATTCGACTGGATAAGTTTAGCTTGCAACAGTTCTAATCAATTTCAAATCAATGTATTCAATCTCCTGGGGTTGGGGCTCGCAGGCGAGCGCCTGGTGGCCGGGTCTTTGCCCACGGGACCCGGCCGGGCCCAGCCCGAAGGAGCGACGTGGGCCCGCCCTCCGGTGAGCTCACCACTCGCTGGAGGGTTCAGAAGGGGCCGGTGCAGACGGATTTGGGTGGCAGTCGTGGGCGGGGGGCCCGGCGACCCAATCCCCGGGCGGTGACTCTAGCCATGGGGACATGGAATGTCACCTCGCTGGGGGGGAAAGAGCCTGAGCTGGTGCGGGAGGTCGAGCGGTACCGGCTAGAAATAGTCGGGCTCA
>CAEMYA010000224.1:581788-595990 GCA_903131615.1 Diplodus sargus | reverse complement strand
ACAAAAGCCCGTTTTTACCGTTTCTTCTGCACCAGACACAAAGCAAACGTGACGGCAATGTTCGCGAAAAAGCGTGGCGGACATTATTTACCCTAAGTCCGGTTCTGGACGTGGCAATGCGTCCGGTCCATCGACTCGGTAGGTGGGCCGTTTGGGTTGGCTAGCGGCTAGCAGCTAGCTACACACGAACATCCACAGATTCTGATTCCACTTTGTTGTCCGCGCGTCTCCGGATCTCCTTCAGACCCGAACAGACTCGTTTCGTCTCATTAATCCACAACAGTCAGTTTAGATCATGCACAGAACAGAACGGGACCGAACAGCCGGCTAACTCCCGGCCCAGCTCGCGCCGCTGCAGGTATAAATCCGCTCTCCTCAGACCCGAACAGCCTCGGTCCAGTCTCGTTTAGTCTTATTAATCCACAACAGTCAGTTTAGATGCACAGAACAGAATGGGACCGATCCGCCGGCTAACTCACGGTCCAGCTCGCACCGCAGCAGGTATAAATCCGCTTGTTTCTTAAGGTATGTCGCAGGCTTGAGATCTGCAGTGACTGGCTCTGGTGCTCACGTGACTGTGGTGGCTCCGGTGGACTATGCTCCCGAATTTGTAAAGCATTTCTGAAATAATTTATTCACGGTATCATTGCAGTCCAAACAAATGCGAAGTTGCACACCACTGAACCAAATTGCAGCCATGTTGAAACTCTCAGGTCAGTCAGATCCTGATCCGCAGAGATGTTTGAGGCACACACGCACACACACACACACACACACACCTACACACACACACACACACACACACACACACACACACACACACACACACACAGACAGAGATTCCTTGCTTTTATAGAGAGATGAGGCTCCAACAAAAACAGCCATGGGTAGCCATTTGAAATGGTTCTGTATATCTGTTGAACAGGTATTATTTTGTTGAATGGTGAACTTCTTTCTTAATAACAATATAATTCTTCTTCTTCTTCTTCTTCTTTTCGTGTCTTTTAAGCTGGTTGGTAATATGACAGCTTCCCATTTCTCGCCTTGGCTTCAAACATGCACATGATAATGTGAAAATGACACATGCCTAAAAAAAAGGATGTTCACCAAAGAGAGCAGACCTTTCTGACTGTACTTAAGATAAATGTAAAACTCAATGTGCGGACAAATGTTACAAAAAAAAAAATGCTAACGATAAGAAAATAACAAAAACAAAGCAAAAACATGTCAAAACTGTTTGTTTCAGTTGTGTAATAAAGTGTATAATAAAGTGTAATAAAGCAATGTCATCAGATTATGCATCTGATTTCATCTCCTCTCCTTGTAGTACACTTTTTCTTAGTTGGAATACATGAACAAACAAATAAAGTTGTTTAAATATAAATTAATGTAAATCTGTAGAAACACTTTGTTTCAGACAAATGCCTAGACTTGTAGTCAAGACCGCCAAAACCGAGACCAAGACACTACCAAGACCAGAGAGTATCAAGATCAAGACAAGACCAAGACCAAGACAGACCAAGTCAAGACCAAGACTAGTTCAGCTCAAGACCGAGACCGAGACCATTTTGCATGAGTTGTAGAACGTAAACACCATACTGGGTTCAGTTGCTTTGTATAAATATGAGATTGTATTATTTCAACTACAGTTACAATAATACAGAGACAGTGCATGTCCTGTGTGTGAACTCACTATAAATGTTTTCATCAATTGGCTTAAATCAAATATGTGTAGCAATTGCATGACTGCTATTTCTATACTATTTGAGGATTGACTCTTGAGTGCTGTTAAGGACTGACATGACTATAGTCCCAAAGTCATCTAACAAAATAACAAGCCTCCAACACCACCGTGCACCTCAAAAAAAGTCTAATGAATGGGAAATATGTTACTGATTTAAATTGTACTTAATTTGTAGATGAATTTTAAATATTAAAGATACACACAATTATCAACTTGAAATTGCATTATTTCCCATTATAGTAGCCAAATTACACTGTATAATATCAGCATCACTGAAATGGCATAGGCCTAATGCTTAATCAACCACAACGATATGCAAATATTATGCAAAGGCCAATGATGCCATATATTTATACATATACTTCGCGAGGGTATGTGTGTGTGTGTACTCTGACGTATTAACAGACTGTGTGCAGCGACACCGTACCATACCGTACTGTACGCTTTGCAAATGTACATATTGCAGAATGCTTCTTCTTCTTCTTTGTTGTGTGGCATACAAACTCTTTATGGTCTGTAAAACCAAACCTGGGGGGGGGCGTGAGAGGACGAGCGTGAAAGGATGAGCGCCAACGCCGTCTGTGTCACAAAATGCATGTGATTGGAACCACTTGAAGGGGGCGTATAATGATATATAAAAAAAAACTGTGCCTGCCTGGATATTTTAGGTTCCCTTCGAGACCGCTCGGCCAGTCCGAGACATTGCGAGACCGAGAGACCGGTCTCGGGAACTAGAAATCTACAAATGCCATAACAATGTCAGTAGAAGAGGAACATGTGTAAGATCCCTTACATTCACTACACAATATCCATTGTAAAGCAATCTCCAGACAGGACATTGTCAAACTCTTGACGAAACTCAGGGTATGAGTATGGAGCTAGAACAGTCTCAATGTTATTCACAAATAAATGCAGAGGGATTTGTATCTGCAAAACTGGATCCATATCTGTGCCAGAGTAATCTGTATCTGCAAAACTGGATCTGTATCTGTGCCTCAAATTTGCAACTTGTGTATCATCATTTGTTCATCAATTTGGTATTTTTCAGTGAAATATATTTGTGAATTTCCACCTATTTGTGTGGATACTTTTGAGACTCTTCTATCGTGGTGTTGTCACACAAAATCCACAAATGCAGGGCGCAGGTGACTCATAAAATGTTACTTGACTTGTGTCTCGTAAAACACAATTCACAAATAAATGCAGACTGATTTATATCTGTAAATCTAATCCGTATCTGAGACAAACAGATCTGTATCTGTAAATCTGGATCTGTGTCTCAGCCAAAAAGATTTGTAGGATTTTGTCAATCTGAATCTGTATCTGTTCCATTTATGAAACTGCTCTGAAGAGCTGCTGGTAGTGACTGTGGGTCAGACTGCAGTCTCACAGTCAAACCCATGAAACATACTTTTACAGTCATTATTCCCGCTAATAAACTGAAGGGATCATTTCAAAGTAAAGGACGACGTGAGAAAAAAAAAAAAGTTTCCATAAGTAGGTCAAGATTCATACACTGCTGGACTTAGTACTTCCTAGTCTACTTGCATGCATACTATGAAGTATATTTACTGTGTACTGGTCGAGTAATCCTGTGTCTGAAGTACTTTTACTGTGTTCTTTTTAAAAAATCCTCTGTCAAAATCCTTAAGAGAGAACAAGAAAAAGTCTTTTCGCCCAAATTTGATGTAGACATTTATTTGTAATTAAGCATCATTAGACTGTGGCATTGCTCCCTTTTTGTTAAAGGGACACTTCACCGATTTGCATTGAGCTTTGTATCTTCAGGAAAACAGTCATGTTTTTGAATGGTCGTGCATCATTCCCTCAGTTTGCCCTGAGACGGGAGAACTAAAGATTTCAGTGTTGGACTTCCTGCTTTCAATGATGTAAAAATCGTCATTTTAGGTCATTGAAAGCAGGAAGTCCTATATCTGTGTCGAGGTCGTAAGACTACAAACGCTTCGCTCATTTTTCCAAGGGTGGGGGCTAGAGGTGGGACCCACTCACGCTACAGACCTATCACAGACCAATGGGCGGGACTTCACTTGCAGAAACGAAAACACATAGCCGCCATCTTTGTTGGACGCTAAGCGAACAGAAGCTGTAGCGTGATGCTCGAGTCAGATGTTCGCGGCTACCTCTACGAGCCACAATACAGCGACGAGCAGCTGAGGGAGATGGAGGCGGCAGGTCTTCTGCCTCGGCTGCAGCAGCCGCCGCAGCCGAGGCAGAAGACCTGCCTGTCCCGGACGAGGAGCCCGGACTGGTGGTGCCGGTGCTCTCGCTGTGCGCCTATAGACACCGAACTGGACTCTGTCTGCTGCAGTGAATTCCAGAGATGCCAGTTTCTTCGCGATTAATATCCACAGCGGACGGAGATATGTGTGGTGTGCCGGATTAGTGGGAGTGGCTTGCAGAGCTGTGCATTGTGGTGCATTGTGGGAGTTTTTGTCTTTCATACAAATGCGCCCTAAAGTCACTTTCTGCCTTTTCTCAGTCAAATAAGCACAAAATTCAAAAATGATGTTACATTTTGACCACAAATATGACCCTCTTTCAATAAAGATGAATGTTTCCATTGGTGAAATGCTTCTTTAAGTAAAAGATTGGAGTATTTCCTCCAACAGTGTGCAAATCTGAAACTTGGATTCATGAGTAGGTCTTTTTCCAGTCATAAAAACACCCCAAGCATATAAGGCCATGGATACAACTTGAGAAGTGAGCTGACCATCAGCCAGCAGACGTTGACCGTGGTTGACTTGGAGCAGAAGAGAACAGTTGAGATAGATGTGCCAATCCTCGCTGACAGTTACATCAGGAAGACGGAGCACAAAACGATCGAGAAGTACCAGGAGTTGAAGGAACAACTTGAACAGACGTAGAAGGTGAAGACCAAAAAGGTCCCAGTGGTGATACGAGCCTTGGGAGCTGTGCCCCCCAAACTGGGAGAGAAGCTCCAGCAGTTTCCAGCTGCATTATCACGGGTCTCAGGGATGGGAGAAAGCAGGTAAAGCAGGGGAATGACAGTAAAAGTACTTCATATTATTCATGCACGAAGTTCTAAGTTCAGTAGTGTATGAATCTTGGACTACTTATCGAAAATAAGCTTTTTATTCCACATCAAAGTTGGTTTTGACACAGGATTACTCGACCAGTACACAGTAAATATACTTCATAGTATACATGCAGGTAGTCTAGGAAGTACTAAGTCCAGCAGTATATGAATCTTGAACTACCTATGGAAATGTTTGTTTTTTTTTTCCTCACATCATCCTTTACTTTGAAATACCGAAGCATACCTTTGTGATACCTTCAGTTTATTAGCGGAAATAATGACTGTAAAAGTCTTGTGTGGTTCACGGGTCTGACTGTGAGACTTCAGTCTGACCCACAGTCACTACCAGCAGCTCTTCAGAGCGGTTTCACTACGATTACCGTAATGTTAGTAGATTCGTGCACTAGAAAACGTGCGGCTGATTTGACCAAGCTAACGCAAACCACGGCTGACTTGACCGCAGTTATGGCTCTGAGTGACTTTTCATAATTAATAAAGTGTGAATATAGCAGCATGGAAGCAGTTAGCTAGCCATGCTGCTGCTGCCCCTTCATCAAGCAGGCAACCAGTGGCAGCACTTGGTTTAGTTTTCTTCTTCTTCTGTTTAGTATAAGGCCTCTATCAATGTTGTATTAGCGCCATCTACTGGAAGACACACATGAGTTGTGAATTGTGTGACACAAAACGGCGCGGAAAAACAGTCCCAAAAAGATCCACAGCTAAAGATGGAGATTCACAAATATTTTTCCACTGAAAAATACTACATTGATATGTAAATAACGATATACAAGTTAGATGGCACAGAATCAGATCCAAATTTACAGATACAAATCCTTTTGGCTGAGACACGGATCCAAATTTACAGATAAAAATCCTTTTGGCTGAGACACGGATTCAAATTTACAGATACAAATCCTTTTGACTGAGACACAGATTCAAATTTGCAGATACAAATCCTTTTGGCTGAGACTGGGATCCAGATTTACAGACACGAATGGAGCGTCTAGCACGGCGAGACGCGACGTGTCTGGCACGTCTGGAGCGTTGGGAGCGTCTGAAGCGCCGCGAATAAAGTTGAAAATATCGAACTTTTCAGGCGGCAACGCGCCGTGACATCCAATCAGCGACGAGTTCAAGCTGACGACTAGAGATGCACAGATCGATCAGCGGTTTTGATCGGAGTTCTCAAAATAGATCAAATCAGGCCGATCAGATGACGTTTCAGTATAGAGACAGTGCATTGAATGCATGCAGGGTGAAAAACAAATCATCGTACGACCACATAACTCTGTGCCCCTGACCCGGTCAGCGTAGTGGGCTTGCCTTGAATTACAGCCACCTGAGTGCACAGTGGTCACTCACAGTAACTTCAGTGAGTCTGCGGTTCGTGCAGGTGGAGCCTCATCACAATGATCTCACGTGAAAGCCTCTCAAACAGCAGCAGCATCTCAAAACAGAAGAACGAAACTCAGCCGGTTTTGACATGATACATAACTGACTTATGTGGTAGGATTTAGTTCGGTAAAGTTGGAAATATATTCACAGATTCGAACTTCCCGGATCAATAACTTATAAGTGAAACCTTGTTAAAAAACAAACGACGGAACTTTCCTACCATAGGAAGACAACGAGCTACAACCATATGTTAATCAAAACGAGCGTCTGGACATTAACTCTGGTCTCTATGGTCAGCCGGCTGTGAGACGAGGGCGCAGGGAGCGTATACAAAGTGCAACACCGAAAAGAGAAACAAAAAAAAATTCAATAACTTCACTATTATTCAGAGTGTAGTGTCACCAAAATCACTCCACACATCAGTGGTCTCCTGCTGGTTATTCTAAAGTTTTTTGTTTGGAAAAAATGTGCTTTGCCATAATTTTGGGCAATTTCTATTGGGAGAAATATTCAATAACACTAATATTCAGTGTGGTGTCACAAAAATCACCTCACCCTAACCCTACATAACAAAAACTGCTTTCTAATGTAACTTTAACTTGATTTGGGTATTAAAAAATGTTTTAATACATAATCCATGTCTTATCATAAATAAAGGTTGTTATGGTATCAGTCTGAAAGGGAAATCAACACATTTTACTCAGTGGCCTTTGTGCCCTGTCATGTGGCCTTGGTGCCCCTGAAAAAAAAAGTGAAGGCCAAATGGACTTGCCCTTAAAATGATGAAATTCCCACCCTGACTGCTGCATTCCCACTAGTAAGCTACAGTTACTATGTAAGCTGAGTCCAAGTTGTCTCTAAGAGTCTCTAGAGGGTGAAATATTGCACATTGCCTCAGCCTGAAATAAAACGGTGGTCAATTCATGATACTTTTTCATCTCCTAATTTTTATACTTAATAATACAATGTCAATGTTGTGTAAGAAGAATCATTAATTACATATATGAAAGTTAAACAAGACAACAATATCGAAGAATTTATGGATTTGACGCTGTGATCGGTGACCGGCAATATCGGGATCCGCAGATACTGCTTTCGGTAATCGGTGATCGGCCCCAAAAATCCTGATCGGTGCTTCTCTACCGACGACGTCACTTCCCTCACATACACTCAGACGAAAATGGAGGAGAAGCTAATTGTAGCTGTGTGTGGGCACCGACCCGAGCTAACAGGTCCTCGAACTGGGCTCCGGTCAGCCTGAGGTACCGCTGTAGCCGGTCGTCATCCGGACGGATCTCCTGGAGGAGACAGTGAAATTCCCCCAGCTCTGTGTGTCTCCGGAGGACTTCATGAACCCAGACACGATGGTGGGTGGTTTTCCGGCGTTTCTGGGACAGCAGGTACAGTGCAGCATCGGTGGTGATATCAGCCATGATCGACGTGGAAAGAGAGCGGGTTGAGAAATACCGGTTCAAAAATGAGCGGGCAAGCGCGACAATTGACGAATGACGTGAATAGTCCAAAATGATTAAGCGGTGCAATACAAGTGTCTCAAGCGATTGTATACGCATCTATCACGTTTGGTCTGAACGCCCCTTCAGACACGGATTAGATTTACAGATATAAATCAGTCTGCATTTATTTGTGAATTATGTTTCACGAGACACGAGTCAAGTGACATTTTACGAGTCACCTGCGCCCTGCATTTGTGGATTTTGTGGGAAAACAGCACGGTAGAAGAGTCTAAAAAGTATTCACAAAAATAGGTGGAAATTCACAAATATATTTCCACTGAAAAATACTAAGTTGATGAACAAATGATGATATACAAGTTGCAAATTTAAGGCACAGATACGGATCCAGCTTTGCAGGTACAAATCCCTCTGCATTTATTTGTGAATAATATTGAGACTGTTCTAGCTCCATATATGAGCTGCAGGTGCATGGTAACTCAAACACTGCTCCACATGTGTGTGCTACAGGCCTGTGACTTAAACCACACAAAGTTACTTCGATTGTATCTGTGCACTGCACACTGGTGGTAAGTGCCCTTGTCAAAGTGGTGCCATTCCATTTCAACCCGCCGGGTGGCTTTGACTGCATGTTTATTACCAACAATACCAGAGCCCTCTGTGTCTCCATTGGCAGGAGTTTTCCGCTGTTGCCTGAGCCTGTCTCTTACTCTCTGCATGAGAGCAGACTTCACTGTTTCCACTCGTCAGGACGAGAAACGTTTCTTTTTTTTCCCCCATGTCCCTTAAGGGGCTCTGTAGCATCCACTTCACTTGACTGTCAACTTTTTGGCTGTGCGAACAAAAAACATGGCTGCCATTCTTTTTATTGAAGCTGTAGCTCAGTGGGTAGAGCTGAGGACTAGTGACCGGAAGGTCGCTGGTTCAAATCCCTGGCTCCCCGGGGCGGGACTGAACCACATGCCGAAGTAATTTGCTCCTGATGTGTAGTTGGCACCTTCGTGGCAGCCACATCAGTAAGGGCCCTGCGTAGAGCTGGCGACTCATCCAGGGAGTACCCTGGCCTACGCCCATAGAGTCACTGGATTTGGCCCCAGTAATCCCCTCTCCCCCTTGAAAAAGGGGGTATAAAAGGGGGGTACAACATCACCCGCGACCCGCAAGGAGAAAGCGGAAGAAAATGGAACGGAACGGAAAACCCTACATCATTTTATAGCTGTAGTATCCCATTGCCAAGAAATTTGGGAGACTTAGTCTCAGTTACAATTTACATTAAAGGCATCAAAAGGGTTGAGAACTCTACACATTGGCCATATGCCATCAGCAAGTAAAAGGACATTCACCCAGTGATTAAGAAATATGTAAGAGCTCTGCTATTAGCGTATTGTATTAATAATCTGATGTCTAATGATTGTTGTCATGATTACAATGAAGTCACATAAAGTTATGATGAAGTAATAATGAAGTTATACAAATGAGAAATCGTTACAAAATCGAGTGAAGAGATTATTCAGACAAAAGTAATATACAAGCTGAAGTGGGGTAAAGGTCGAGATTTCACAGTGAGTTTGCAAAGAAAAAGAAGGAACAACGGTTGACCGACAACAGTATGTCATCATGCCTTATAAGGAGATAAGCAAAATCTCCCTCATAAGAAATAGATGGCCAGCTGAAAGAGTATAAAAACACAGCAACAGAGGACACAAGGTTCTTCCTTCACTCTCCTACCTTGGATTAACCTACAAGATGGATTATGTGGGCAGCCTATCATTGCAGAATGGACTTCAAGACATTCAGAGTTGGATCCATGGATAACAGAGCACAAGGACGATTAACCATTTTTACCAACTTATAATTTGGACTTTGGAGTTCTTTTGTCCACTCTGATGGCATGGAGTTTGGACTTTGGAGGAAGTACCTCGGGTCGATTGAGACAAGTTTGAGCTGTATGCTTTGCTCTTGCAAAGCTGTGGACGCTGATTCTATGATTCTCTGGTGGAAGGAAATAGTGGGTGATAAGTGTGCAAAATATCTTAAAGGTTACTCAAGCTCAACAAATTGAAACAGTCCCTGAACCTAGCAGCCTAACAAGTGCTACTATCATTAGGAGGAGAGCTGTCATTAACGGGCGTGGCTGGTGGCCGTATTTTATTCGAGGGCTATTCATGTCAAGCCACAGGAAGCAGGGTAGACGTACAGATGTAGGCAGTAAGATGCTAGGCGAGTCTCCTTGATACCAGCTTAAGCAGTCCCCATTTAATTCAATTTTAAAGTAACACCTCGTAGATGTAGGGACCTAACCCGTTATAATGGAGAGCTGGTCCAGTACCTCCTAAACAGAGCTCAGGGTTTCCCCCAGAAAACTTGCTTAGCCCGGTGGTAGGTTGGAAGGGCGGCCCACCAGCGGCGAAGCATGTTTTTATTGTGACAGGGGCCTGACACAGGCCAGCAACTGACTGATGGCAGTAGGTAACAGATTCATGACTTAGTAGAGTTTAGGGTAGTTCCATACTTGCCTATAAGTAGCGCAAGGAGCTTCAAAAAAAGCTCTACGTGTTCAAGTGTTCTACTTGTGTTCATGTCAGGAACCTGAGACAGCACAACATGCTTTGATATCTTGTATAAACTATGACAAGATCTACTCAGAGAATTGCAAGAAAATGAAATCTGAAAAGTATTTTAGAAGTCAAGCAGGAGGGCAAAACGCTGTTTTTTTGAAATTCTTAAAAGACACCGGTCTATATAGCAGGATATAGTGCACTAAGGTGCTAGTCCCATAGATGGCAGCAATGCAACTTTTGCCTGCCGGCTGCCGTAAAACCACGAAGAAGAAGAAGAAGAAGAAGACGACGACTTATTATTGTTAATATTTTCACGTATTGCAAAACAAACAATATAAAACTTACCATAATTGGTCAGGTACTGTCACCCGCTGTACAAACTAATTTGGATTAAATCAGCTGGACTATGTTTCCAATCGCGGCACGGAGAAGGCTGCTGTGCCACTGCAGCGGACAAGCTAACATCCATGCTACATCCATGCTAGCTGCCTCATCGACCCGTGGCCCAGCCAACATCGCGCCGCTGCACACCTGGTCAACAGGTGAACCAGCGGGTTTGGCTCATCCCTTCCCAGTGTCATGGCAACCAAGGATCTGAAATTTGGTGTTAATTGCATTTAGTTTGACCAAGATATCAAACAGTTTAAATTTTTATAGCTAGCTACAGAAATGTATTCATTAATAATTTGCAAATTTTTTGACCGAGCAAAATTCTTTTGATAACTTTAGATCAGGTCCAGCTGAAGAGTGTATGTGCCAAGTTTCACGCAGATCAGACAAAATCCCAAGGAGGAGTTCGAAAAAGTAGGTTTTGCAGGTTTTGCAGGTTTTGCAGTTTTTGCGATTTTGCGAAAAAACGTTCTAACCGGAAGTGGACGTGGCCATCACAAAGTGATTCAGCTCCATTCGGGGAATCTGGGGATACAAGGTTTTTGAATGTACGACATACGGTGTGGGAGTTATAGGCAAAAACGTATTTTCCTCTGTTATAGCGCCCCCTGCAGGCGGCTATATATAGTTTTTTGTGTCTGAGATATTCGCAGGAGTCTGGACCAACCCTCCAAATTGCACCACCCTCCCTTGCACGGTTTAGGCTGCAGCACCACTTTTAGCCAGAGAAAAATAAAAATAAAAATCTTTACAATTACAATAGGGTTCCTAGCCCTGCTGGTCCTAGGAAATGCGTATGCTTGCATACGCGTTCCCTCGGCCCCTCGGGCTTGGCCCCCTAATTAGCTATCATCTATCACATACATTATTGTTTACTTTTCATTCATAAATAACAAAACAAAACAAAACTCTTCCATCTGTGGTTACACAAGATTTAACACTGAACTCATGTGAAACATTTACTGACTTGAAATCGGTATAGCAAACAGCTCACCATGTTTCATTATAAAACTATACAGACAGAAAAAACATTTTCTCCTTTATCAACTCAATCGTTCAGCTTTAGGAGATATAAATATTGGTTTAAAAGGAAACTACTGGTTCATTTTACAATTATTGCATTAATTTAATTAAACTGATCACATCAGTTTTTCAAAATGATGTGTTGATTTTGATGACTTAATTACAGAAGAAATGTTTCTCTCTATGACGCCCTTTGGCCTTACATCATTGAACATGTTTCACAGAAGCTTTACAAACATGATGGAGGCAGATTACTACATTTCATTGCTAAACTTTCTGCCTGCTCCTGCTGTCTGCTCTGAGCTCAGTTACTGACCCTTGCTCTCCATTCAGTTATTTCAAACTGCCCTGTTCTGAACAGAGCCACACCACTCGTATAACAAGCTTGGTGGATGACATACAAATCCAAGATTCCATTACATTTTACCATAAACTTAAGCTGAAGTTTAAGCAGAAAATTAAGTTTGTCAAAAATTCTAAAACACTGTCATGAAAGATCATAAAAATACCAAAACACACTGGAGTGGGGCAATAATAAAATGCAATAATCAGGGAAGAGCTGAGGCTAGAACAACACTAGGAATAGGGCTTGGCTAATGAAGATGCAGTGCAGGTGTGGAGGGAAAGCAGACTGGGGAGGAGCACAAAAACACAGAAGCAAAGGAGCAAAAGACACCACAAAAAAACATAGAACAAACATAAAATGACATGCCATGACATTTGGCACTTTGGAGAAGTCGTCTCCTCATTGATTAATATCTGTTTTTACTGTACCAGGCAGATAGGGGACAGTGTGTATGTTGTCAAGTAAGCTATCAAATCAAATCAAATCAATTTTATTTATATAGCCCAAAATCACAATCACATTGCCTCAGTGGGCTTTACAGTCTGTACAGTGAACAACATCCTCTGTCCTTAGACCCTCGATTCGAGTGAGGAAAAACTTCACATGTTGATGGAAAAAAAAACCTTTTAACAGGGAAAAAAAAACAATAGAAGAAACCTCAGGAAGAGCCACAGAGGATGGATCCCTCTTCCAGGACGGACAGACATGCAATAGATGTTGCGTGTACAGAAAGAGCAGCAATCACAGTTTACAAGATACATCAACAGAAAGTCTGATACAAGTTTAAATGTAAATTGAGTGGATCCAGGAGACGACCGAGCCGGACGAGGCATCACCAAATGGTGCCCAAGCCAGACGACCTCCTGTCCACCATGGTGACCTGGAAGAGGGCAGGCCACACAGGAGAATTACTAATAGACAGAGAGAGGCATCAAGATTTACAGGAATGTAGATATGAGGAGGTGTTGAAGCAGAGGAGAGCAAGGATCCAGCAGAGCCCAGGGTGTGACGATCCAGATCAGTCAATATGTCAAGGCAGCAGGAGCCTGGAAACGGTAGATGGTCCCAGGATGCCGTGGTCCATCAGAAGGGAGCCTGAAAGAAAGAGGGGAGGAAGAGAAAGGAGAAGGAGGAGAGGGAAGAGGAGGGGGAGGAGGAAGCTATAGAGAGTGTAGAGAGTGACACAGCTTGTGGGAACAGAAAACAAAAACAAAGGTTAGAGAAATGCAATATTGATCAGAATAAACAGATTGTTTCTCGTCAGCAGCACAATGTAATCTAATACTATAGGAACTCATTGAGACTGACACCGACCCACTAAAGAAGCTTACATTTGATATCAAGGGCTAATTAAAGGCTACATCGAAGAAGTGAGTTTTGAGTTTAGATTTAAAGGCGTCAACAGAGTCATATTGTCTGATGTCAGCTGGGAGGTTATTCCAGAGGAAAGGAGCCCGATAGGAAAAAGCCCTGCAGCCAGCTGACTTCTTCTTGATCCTGGGAACCATTAGGAGCCCTGAATTTTTATCATATGAAGACTTTTAGTGCTCACACGTGGAAGACCTGAAAACAAGGCATTGCAGTAATCCAGCCTAGACGAAATAAAGGCATGAATCAGGATCTCTGCGTCCGCCGTGGACAGGAAGGACCTAATTTTGGCTATATTGCGCAGGTGGTAGAAGGCGATCTTGGTAATTTCTTTGATGTGCTGATCAAAAGAGAGTGTAGAATCAAAAGTAACACCCAGATTCTTGACGGTTGCGCTTTGAAAAATAACGCAGTTGTCAAGAGTTACAGTCACCTGATCAACATGGTGTCTCTGTCTGGCTGGAGTGATGACCAGCATCTCATTTTTTTCCGAATTTAGGAGCAGGAAGTTTTCTGACATCCACTTCTTCACTGCATATAGGCAGGTCTCTAGTTTCGTGATTTGAGATTTGTCATCAGCTTTTAAAGGCCTATACAGCTGGGTGTCGTCCGCATAGCAGTGGAAATGTATTCCATAGCTCCGAATAATTTGGCCGAGAGGTGAAATATATAAAGAGAAGAGCAAAGGGCCCAGAACAGAATCCTGGGGAACTCCATACTTCACAGCAGTAAAAACTGATGAAGTACCATTGTAGGAAACACATTGTGTTCTTTCGGACAGGTACGATTTTAGCCAGGCTAGGGCCAGGCCAGAGATGCCAAATTGACTTTCAAGTCGGTCTGAC
>CAEMYA010000224.1:562013-581586 GCA_903131615.1 Diplodus sargus | reverse complement strand
ATACTGGTCGATAGTTATTTAGTGATCCTGGGTCGAGGTGTGGTTTCTTCAGTAGAGGCTGAACTACAGCAGACTTAAAACTGGAAGGGACAACACCAGTCATAAGTGATGAGTTAACAATATTTAACATTGTAGGTCCCAGTGCTGGCCATAGTTCTTTAAACAGATTTGCCGGAAAGGGGTCCAGGATGCAGGTAGTTGGCTTTGAGGATGAGACAATTTTGGACAGTATCTCAAGGGAGATATATCTCTCATGCTATGCCAGGGCAAAGAGAGAGCTTAATCTGTGAGCTAACGTCAAATCAGCCTCCAGCACCTGACAAAACTACACATCACCATGCCAAGTGGCCAGTCCCAAAGGTTTCAAGACTCGGACCAGGCATTGGAGTTTGTGAACAAGAAACTTTAAAAAATCTATGGCTCCAGAGGTAGACTGATGTCTGGGCCTACTAAGCTTTAGTTTATATAAGGTCTACTAAGGACTACAATTTCCATAATGGAAGCACAATCATGAGCTGGGCTCTGCTTACAGACTTTGTTTTGTACAGTATCTTCCTGAGAACAATTGCATTTACACATGTAAATGCCCAGCAAACTCTGTGGACCCTTCCAGTCCACCAAGAACTTTAAACCCCTGCCGCGGTGACGAACATCCAACAAGCGACGCACCGTGTAGACTGGATGGCCATGCACGAGCCAGGGGGGTGAAGGGGACTCGGCTGGAGGGCTCAGTGAAAAGGCGACATACCTGTGGCGGCACTGATGAGGGTGTTGCTTGCGTACTCCACCCAGGACAGATTATTATAGATAAGATAATTCCTCTCGGCTGGGGAGTGACGATGAGAGAAAAAGGCACAGGGTGGCAAAAGTGCCTTTTTCGTCATAATTATGCTTTTACGCAAAGGTTTGACTCGGGTACATTCACAAAAAAAGCGTAGGTTGCATTTTGGTGAGAGTTTTGCTTTAACACAAGTCCACTATTGCATCAACACTCATTGTTAGAGGAAGATTTGGTAAATTTGTCTCTAAGTGACTGGACTTCTTGCAAGTTAAGAAAGCTCCAGATTAGTCTGCTTTTTTGCTATGGGAGATAATGAAGTCTTTCATAAGGGAAGAGATTATTTTCTATGTGGCCCACAACAAAGTTAGCGCAACATATATGTCAATTAGATTTTTTATGTGCAACCTCTAAATTATTGGAAAAGTATAAAGATATGATTTGATATCGTGTTCTCTTCTGAAGTGTCAAGATTCCTGGTCCTGACAGCTTTTCAGCCTAGTTTTATGATCACTAGTGCAGTGCCCGTAGGAAGTGTTATATTCCTATAGAAAAGTGGGAGGTTAAGTGGCTTTTTCATGGATGGCCAAATGAGGCTGTTTTTGAAGGTGGGACGTCAGGGATATTTAGGTTTGTTGTGAAATTCGATATTCCAGGGTATAATTGGCAGTTTTTGACTATTTTTGATTTTGCCATTATATTTTACCTTAAAAACTATTTACCTTGCCTTGCTTGGTGTCATTATTTTTAGCACAACCTCACATGTGTGACTGTACAGTTATTTTTTTCATTTTGAACATACTACTTATAATGCAAATATATGTCTGCTAAATTTGTCTGCAAAATTTGTGCATAAGTGTTTGAAATTTACAAAGTTATGTGTAATTATTGACATTTAAATGCAGGCAATGCCTCAGGCTTCCCTCAGCTTCTTCCTGCCTGCTCCACATTCAGCAGTCTCCTCATTGTTTTGACACATAAAACAAAAAAACGACTCCACAACACACTAAACACACGACACCAAACACTACATAACACACTAACTATACACTCCAAACACTCTAAATGTCACAAATCTATCAACTCTCAAAACTCACCGTCTATCGCTCTCTATCATCGTCGCTGTCGCTGTCGCTGTCACTGTCACTCTTTCACCGCCATCCCTCCCACAACTCCCCCCGTTCCCCAGCAACCAATAGTATAATAGTATAGGAAAGAGAGTAGCACAGTTTTTTTTGCTTGCAAACACTTCCTGCTTGCGGACATGAGAGAAGCTTGTTTTGACCATTTCTTCCTGCACCAAACGCGCAGCAAACATGACGGCAATGTTCGCGAAAAAGCGTGGCAGACATTATTTATCATAAATCTAGTTTTACCTAGCCTATCAACACGATTTAAAAACTGGTGTATAGTTGAAGGACGCACCAACACATACGTCGGAACGGAGACTCACGGAGGCTGCGTCTTGCTGGTACGTCATCTTAAATTGGTCACGTGATTTGGACACACTGGCGCGTCCGTCGACTCAGGAGGTAGGGCGTGGGGGTGGGCTCTGCAGTGACGTGGCTACGGTTGACAATGCTAGCGGAATTCGTAAATCATTTATGAAATCATTTATTAACGGTATCTTTGTAGTCAAACAATGCCGACATTGCACAGCCTTAAACCACGCAGCAGCCATGTTGAAAAACTCAGGTCAGTCGGAGCCTGATCTGCAGAGATATTTGAGGCGCACACACACACACACACACACACACACACACACACAGATTTCTTGCTTTTCTAGAGAGATTATGGAAACAACTGGCCCCATTCTTGTCAAAGCTGTTTGTTGAAGCCTTTACCTCTGGTGTGCCACACACGGTGTATCAAACAAGTATTTCATTGCTCCGGAAGACATACAGAAGAAAATACAAATCCCTTATTGTGTGGTTCATATTGCCCCAAAAGTTTGCGAAATGTGGATTTTAAATTGTGTAAATTGTGTAGAGACCATTCTTGTATCCATCATCTCTTTTGATCAAACAGGCTTTATTTGAGGCAGACACTCTTTTTCCAATATTAGGAAGATTCTTGATATGGTCTGTAATCCCTTGCAAACTACTCTCCCTCAAGCCTTGATAGGTCGAGATGCTGAAAAGCAGAGGTGGGAGTAGGTTACATACGTGCAACCAAGTCTCAAGTCTTAACCTTTAAGTCTCAAGCAAGTCCCAAGTTACTGTGATGAAAATCAAGCAAGTCAAGTCAAGTCATGGCTAAGGTCAAGAAAGTCACAAGAAGTTTGTATGAATGTATTCTTCTGTAGACACAGTAAACAGAAGAGGGTGGTCAGTCAATAACATGATGTAAATGCATAGTTGAGACATTTTAGAATTTTTTTTAAACCAATGAATACAAGAATAAGATTAGATTAATATCAACCCTGGGACTGCACCATACTGCATATCCTGACAGCTGAGAATATTACTCTCAGGTATTGTTCCCCCTCCCCCTCTATAAAAGGAGGCTGAAAATCACAGGACATGTCTGTTCTGTTCTGAAATGTGTGTTTCTCTTCAATAAAACACATTTTACATCTCAGAGGCGGCGGCGGCTTTACACACAGGGCCCCCGATTATTTTTTGCACTACCTCAGACCTGAAACTTGTTATCATAGTTGCAAATTCTTTTTGCACAACTGTTTTTTATCATAAATATTTAACGTGTGGTTCTGTTAATTGTTACATGTTGTAACAGAGGTTATTTTTGCATTTTTCTTGTTAATAGAAATATTTCTTTTAAATTTTGGAGTCTTTTTTTAATCCTTGTGGTATCGAAAATGGTATCGAGTATCGAATATTTTCCTGAGTATCGGTGTCGAGTTGAAAATTTTAGTATTGTGACAACCCTAGTCCAGGCAAAGTAAGTCATTTTGGAGCCAAAAATAGAACTAATTGTAATAGAATTTTTTGCAACTTAAATCATTTCTATGAGGTGTCCAGAACAACATACTAAAAGTCCTAAGAAATCCTAGTTGAGGAAATATGTTAAATTCTCATCAATCTGTCATGTGTGATAATAAGGCCAGGCAAGAATACACCCCAACCCTTTGCTCCTATCAAAATGAAACTTTGTACAATGAAAGTACCCATGAAAAGTAACATTTTTTGTATTACAAGTTTCTTTGAAAATGAATTTTAATATGCAAATGAGCTATACACTCAGGGGGGGTGCCAGGGATTTTGGGCCCCATGAAAGAAATCTAATTGGGCCCTTGTATAGGCCGGCAAAAAAAAAAAAAAGATGCTGTTTTATATAAAACTATGCATTTTAATGATATTTTTGACTGTCATTCCCATATTTGTGACAAGAACAACATGACAGTTACGGGGTTACTGCTCACTGTCTCCATTGTCGTCCTGCATGCAGGTCTAATTTATCTCCACAACTGTAGACTCACAGGTGGTGGCACTGGATCTGGGGTGAATAAATACATGTATGAGGCTATATGGTTGTTGCGATTTAATATTCTGATTTCCAGAAAATACTAACATTTCTCGGATTGTATTGAAAGTTGTATTGAGTCACACAGTCTGCATGCACCAGAAATGTTCTCCTCTGTTGCTACTGCAAAGCAGGAAGGTGGGAGTCCTAAACTACTGACCAAACATTCTATTTTAGTGATAGCTGGATTTGAACTATATTATATATACACACATACACATGCTCTTTTTATTTCAGAACTGTTTTTAAATACATGAAAATTATTTTGAAATAAATATGGATTATAGGCTATTTTTATTTTATAACTCTGTTTTCATCGTCTGAAAATGATGGTGGATCATCTGGCATTAACATTACTGTCTTCTGAAGGCTGTCACCGGCTCAGTTTTAAGATTTATTTAAGCCAGCCCAAATCTTGAAATTGAAATGAATCCACTGATACCAAACATGTCATGCTAGCTTACAGGGAAAGGAGCTAAATATCACTCCAAATTTGAACTGTTTTAACCGCGAGGTCTGCGACCTCAATGTGACATGATTACATGTAATAATAACTTTCAGTCAGTACTTGATGAGGGATGAGATGAGGATAAGGGACCTGCTGCTGCTCAAACTGAGAAACTAGATTCATGGCTGTCTGACTGCCTTCAATCTTTACAACTGCTGACATTATTATTAGCTTTAACTGTTCTTGAACTGTGTTAGCTGTGAACTGTGCTCACCTTTCTTCTGAAAGAAATGTGTGAGGAGTTGTCTTCCCTCTCCTTGCTGTCTTTCCTTTCTGCCCTTTCCCTTCATTTAAGGCTCCCTGATTTTGCTTTCTTGGGGAAAGAGGTGTTGATGAGCAGCAGTCACTCCGCTCCTTAAGCTGTTTGGAGATGCATCTTTCCCGCTTCCCGCTATTTTTTTATTTATACAGAGTAAAGTTTCTCATCTGATTTATTCTACCAATTTTAAGTTAGTCATGACAATAATTACTTAGAAATATAAAAAAAAAAAAAACACACTGAACCCTCCCCTGTTGTTGTTACCTTGTTGTGGTGGGGAGGCTTGTGTTCCTCGTGACCCTGAAGACTGTACTGGTGGGGGTTATACCCCTGGCAGGTACTACCAAGCCAGGCAGTTTTCAGGTTAGAGGCCAATCTAAAAGCAGCATTGCCATCACCCATTGGCAGTGGGATGATTGGATGAAGATCGGGCCTATGTATTTGTAATACATATGAATGGTGTTTCTGCCATTTTCAAAGAAACTTGTAATACAAAAAAATGCTACTTTTTCATGGGTACTTTCACTGTGTAAAATTTCATTTTGTTAGGAGCAAAGGAAAAAAATTATTATCACACATGTCGGATTGATGAGAATTTAACATATTTCCTCAACTAGGATTTCTTAGGACTTTTAGTATGTTGTTCTGGACATCTCATAGAAATTATCTAAGCTGCAAAAAATTATATTACAATTAGTCTATCGTAAAACGCTACTTTGCCTGGACTATTATGGCAGCTCTTCTCTAAATGATCTGTGCACTTGGTATGGTGCTAGGTTGGATTTTAAGGGCTTTTGGTAAAGCCTAAGGGACTGTTTCAATTGGGTAGGCTAGGGTAACCTTTAAGAACCTTTAAGATATTTTGCACACTTAACGTCTAACTGTTACGTCCATCAAAGAGACATAAAATCAATGTCCACAACTTTTAGTTTAACTATATTATGTAGGTTTTATTGCATAGACTTTAGCAAGAGCAAAGCATACAGCTCAATACTTATTTCAATTACCATCAATCATAATCAACAATACTTACTGATAAATCACAATACTCTAACTAACAAATGAATCTAAAAGAGTTGAGGCCTGGTTAGAAATACTTATATTTAGGTGAGATGGAGAGGGTCAGGTCTTTCCATAGCTTGCCTTCCCCTTCCTGCTGAAAGTACAAGTCCTTCTCAGCATCTCTCTGTTCACTGGCTAATAACCCCTTGATGATGGTTATCGATTTTATAATACTTCTCTCTTGCTTTGGACAGTGGCTCGGTTTTATGTCCTTATTAGGACATTTTCTCAGCCATCTCTCCGTTCAATGACTAATAGTCCCTTGATGACGGCTAACAATTTCATAATGATCTAACGTGACTCGGTCAGATTTTGACATTTTGGCCTCATGTTGACCTGATCAGTTCTTTAACACTTTCTCATGATCTCAGCTCAACACTGTTTCCTTACCAATTTTCATTAGATCTCTAAACTTAAAAACATCATGGTTACACCTCACACCTCCTTTTACTTCGCAAAGTTAATACTTAAAGTCCATGTAAAGCAGCAATAAATTTATGTTATGAGTTCGTCACACCGCAGAAACATATGTCATTGACCACTGAGCCAAATTTGATTAAAGAATAAAAAAAATCACTAAGTATATAAAATTAGGTCTCTAAATCATGGAAAAACAAGCACTTCTCTCTGCTGTGAAATGCTGGGGGCGTGTCAGATAGAGGTGCTGGAACCACGCCCACGCGCAGGAGGGGAGCTGCCTCCGTGTACTGCACAAGCACGTAACCTGCAGTAACAATGGAAGCTAGCAGTGTCATCGGACGGACCCAGCCCGACCTGTTTGAGCCATCAGAGCCAGAAACTGACTCTGAGTTAGTCACTGATAGTGCTCAGCCTCGTTCCTCACAGGCCATGTTTTACATTACACACAATCATAAAACCCCAGTCTACATATAATTCCTTGTCATAGCTATATTGGTGCCCATAAAATATTACCTGTGGATTATCATTCATTGTGCTTTCAGATGGACTCCGCTCAGGGAATGAGGCCAAATCATGTCATGATCAAATGTAATAACATTTGCTAACATTACATGGGCATGACAGGATGCACAATGTAAAATCACTTTCAGGATTTGCACCTTCAACAAAATGCATTTAATTGCCCAAAATGTACAATATTTAACATTTAACATAAGCACACACTTACACTCTCGGAGATGAGAGCACCTGTCGTCGGCGGGACGGAGAGGATGCAAGCCGGTGGCAAGCACATAATTCCGGTGGCCGTGATGGTGGCACCCGCTGTCGGCCAGACAGAAGGATACAAGCTGGGGACGGAGAGGGTCGGTTCGGCCCCACTGTCCAGCGTCAACGGACTCTTAAGATATCCAGACTTTACTTGGTGATAGTTGTTGTAACTATCGGGGTAAAGTGGACACTGCAGAGACAGGTGTTGGTGGTGATTTTGAACTCTCCACAGTAGCTCCTCTTGACAAAATTGATCCACCGCACGTACACACACACGCTTTAACCAAGACGACGGCCAAAATCACCCAGGCATGAAATAATCTTTGAATCCAAATTTGATGATTTTCAGAGCTCCCTCCATGCTGCCTCTCCTCCTCTCATCCTGTCTGCCACAGTGCCACTCTGGCACGCCCGCCACCTGCCAGACTTGCACGCACCGCGTCATACAATGGCAGAGGGCAAAGTATCAAAAACGAAACTAACGTCTCAGTATGAGCAAAAAAAAGAAAGAAAGAAAGAAAAGCCAAGACTTTCGAGTCATTTCATGTCAAGTCTGAGTCAAGTCTCAAGTCAAGTCTCAAGTTATGAATGCCAAGTCAAAGTCAAGTCGAGTCTTTCATCAGTGTTAGTCAAGTAAGTCTCAAGTCCTCACATTTGCGACTCAAGTCCGACTCGAGTCAAGTCATGTGACTTGAGTCCCCCACCTCTGCCGAGAAGGCATTTGGTGGACTGAAATGGGATTATCTTTTATTGTTTTGCGAAAATTTGGGGGTGAAATATATTTCCTATATCAAATTATTATATGCATCTCCACAGGCCTCTGTTTTGACGAAGAGTACTTATTCAGAAAAACTTTCAAATATATCCCTCGACTAGACAAGGATGCCAGTTAAGCCTTTATTATTTGCCATGGTTATGGAACCTTTATCACTTGCTTCGGAATCGTCTCCTGATCTCCATGGTATAATCAGAAATGGTGTAGAGGTGAAGTTAGCCTTTTATGTGGATGACCTTGTGTTTTTTGTGTCTGACTTATCATGCTCAATCCCCATAGTGCTTTCAATTTTAGAAGCATTTATTGAGATCACTGTATAAAAACTGAATTTTGAGTGTGCTTCTTTGCTTTTTGCTGCTGATTTCATGAGTCCAACAAAGATTTTCCACTTCAAAACCTGCCCTTTAAGACCTCTAACTTGCTGATAAGTTAGATGATGTTAGATAAAACTTTATCTTTTTGGTTACCAAAATTATACAAGACTTTGAACGATGGTCTCTTCTTAATCTTTCAGTTGCCACTAGAATCAACACTATTAAGAATGTTTCCCCACGTTGTTCATACTTATTTCAGTGCCCACAAATCTTTCTACCTTTCTCCTTTTTTCCACAAGGTAGATGGTCTCAGTTTGGATTTTGTGTGGAATAAAAAGACTCCCAGGCTGCAACGTCACTTTTACAGAGGCTCTAGATAGTGGTTGGGATAGCACTACGTAGTGCCCAGTTTTATTATGAAGTAGCAGACTTAAAGAAGTTGAATCTTTGGCACCAATATGAGGATCGTGGCTCTCCCAATCTGGTTAGTTATTGAGGCCAACTCTGCTTCTCCCGAAACTTTAAAGGCCTTGCTACATTCACTTATTCTCTCTTCTACCTCTATTTATCTGTCAAGTGTGATTGTTGCCTCCAGTCTTAAAATATAGGTTCAATTTATATGCGTTTTGGACTCTATACATTTTCCATTAAGCACCACTACCAGAAAATAATGTTTTTCCTCCGTCTTTGCTGGACAGTACATTTTTTCTGCTTGGGCTAGGATAAGAGTAAAATTGGGGAAGTTTTCGCTTCCCAGAGGACATTTCTTCAGATTTGCAACTTTCTTCATAATTTATTTCCTAGTTTTCCTTCCCTTCCAAATGAGTCGGACTTTGACATTTTTCTAATTTCCCCCCTCAAAGAAGGGGGTGATCTCAATCATCTATTCAAATATTTATGGACCCTGTATGGACTTACATCATGCTCTCAAGGTCACTTGGTAGGCAGACCTGGGGGTGGAAATTTTGGGTGATGTACAAGTGATACTGTCTCCCAAAAGCAACTGAGGCTTTATTTGTGATTGAATATGAGTCAAACGTTGGTGTAAAAGCATAATTACAACGAAAGAGGAACTTTTAAGATTTACCGTAGTTTCGTTTTCGGGCAAGCTAATTTTCAATGGAGTGCATGGGCACTGGCATGCTAGCATCAAAATCGCTATTTCTAAAATACTAAGAAGGCTCGACACAACATGAAACTTTGCTCGTACTATTACCAGGATCTCGACACATGAACACGAGCATTGAGAACATTGTTTGTGTATGCAGAGTTTACTAAAAAGAAGGTTTTTGAACTACTCACTGTAGGAGCTGGATCTCTGGCACACTGCTGTGAAGGCGGACAGAAAGTGTCAATCCCCGAGTGAGACCTAACAGGAAGGCTTAAGGAGCGGTCCACCATTACTCTCCTGCCTGTTAGGTTGCACTCAGGGATCGACACTTTCTGTCTGCCATGACAGCAGCGCGCCTGGTGATACTACGAGCAAAGTTTTATGTTGTGTCGAGCCTTCTTAGATGGAAGTTTTCTTTTCTTCCCAACCATGCAAGCTTGATTAAAGATGTGCTGAATTTTGTCAAACTTGAAAACATTTGGTTGTCTTCATCTGTATTAACTAATGTGAAAAGACTTGGAATCCCTTGTCATGTGTTAGTAGCAAGGCCTGTCCGAATGTCTTGGATTGAGCACTATTAATATATTATAACCTTTTTTAGGAAGGAGTGACTAGCCCTTTTTACACAAGACGCATTATCTCCGCAGTGTTGGTTCGCCAATTCTCCCCGATGGTGATTCCTACAGAGCGAAGCATCTCCGCCTTAAATACGAACCGCTGTGTGTGTGTTGTGTGTGTGGGTGGGTGGGGGTGTGTGTGTGTGTGTGCACCTGAGTGTTTTAAAGGCAATCTGCCAAGGTTTGGTTTATTTTTTTATTTCTTTACTTTCTGCTTAATGGTTGAATTTCTTTTGGTAATTTCTTAGTAGTTTGGGTGTTTATTGTTTTGTTGGGGGAATTAATTTGTTTATTTTGGGAGTTAATTGTAATTATTTAATTTTCGTTTGGGAGGGGAATTTCCCAGTAAATGTTTGAGCCCTCATTTTATTTGTGTTAAAACCAATTAATTATGGTTAAATGTTGAGTTGATATCTCTGGCCAGAGACCCTTCCATTTCTTTCGTCTCTTTTCTTTGGTTGATTTATTATTAATCCAATTCAATACTTTTCAGTTTATTTATTGATCATCTGTAGTTTGTTGGCACACATTATGATATATTGCTTGTTTTCCTTTAATTTTGAGCCCTCCTAATTGTGTTTCTTCTCTCCCCCTAGAGCTGAAGGCCGACCGTGGTGGTGGTGGTTCCCCCGGGTGGTGGCGATCCCTTGTGTGCTGTGCGATCCCCGTTCAAGATTTTCTTTGTTTGCACGTCATCTTTTTGCTGTGTGAGTGGGGTGTTCTCCTTATTCTTCGAACCCCTCCTCCAGCCGGTAAGCCTCAGTCTGTAGGACGCAGATTTTAGAGAAGATGTTTAATCAAAAAGGTTTGGTACACGGGTAATCAGTCCAGACAGGCAATTCCAAAAAGGGTCGGGCAGAGGCAGAGTCGGAAAACATGGGCAAAAGTCAGGAAACCAGAAAATACACAAGGAGCTCAAGGAAATAATCGCTGGAACGCTAGACAATCTAAGACGAACTGGCGCAGATGGTGGGGGAGACTGACTACTTAAGCACACAGGGAGGTGAGACACAGGTGAAAAACATCAGGGCGGGGCAGGTAATCACCTAGAACAGAGACAACACTGTGAGTAACAAAATAAAATACAGGAAGCACTGGACAGAAACTGACAAAATAAGAGGGGAACACTTAGTTGGGGCGATGTGACACACATCATTAGAATCAGGAGTGATGCACTCCTTGTATTGGTGTGTCTTTGTACACATACTTACAGATTATGTTACCGTGCAGATAAGGTGCTATTACACTTAACACTGTTTATGTTAAGGGTTCTATGCCATCTGAAAAAGAGTTAAAACAGATGGCATTCAGATCCAGCCAAAATAAACAAAACAATTATAAGAACAAACAATGTATAATTCCCAGAAGGGGGCTCCCTATTAAAACAAATCACAAGACATCCGCCAAGTTTTGGACTATTTGAATGGGCATAAAATAATTTAATTGTATGGCTTTCCAAATTTTATTTCCAGTCATTTTATGAACGTTGTCATGCTCATAAAGATGTATCCACTGTTTTACTGATGCTTCTTTCGCAATGTTATCTCATGACAGTATAACTTTTCTCATTCACTAAATTCCCAAACCCAGAAGTGATCTAATGTAACATACCACAACCCTGAGTAAACTTGTGGATTTCTCCCGATTCAAATATTGTTGGAAGCATTTGGTAGTCCACTGGTAAACCAGAGGGAGTGAGGGATGTTAGTGGGCCACAGCTAATTCAATGTTCAATCAGACTAAAAACGTGAAAAATAATTGCTAGCTAGGAAGTTATTTCTTAATTGAATGATAAGAGTTTGTCTGGTGTTGTGTTAGTTTTACAAATCACCTGCCAGAAATCACAAATAACCAGCAGCTGAGCTTATACAGCACATTGTGCACGGCAGTCCTGTGTCATCCCGCTCTGCCATCACCCTGCCTTTCCACTCTACCTAACAAGCCCAGAGAAACTTTGGCAGCAAATTGCAGCGCCAGAGGATGAGGCACCAAGAAGAGCAGCAGCAGACCAGGGCAAAAGAGGTCGGTGTGTTTGGGGAAATGACTCATAAACTACATATTAGAAGAGTAAGAAAAATGGACACAACCAGGGCTAGGGGGATATATCAAGGAAGTAGCAGGATCGATAACAACATGGTAGAGAGAAGGAATAATGTAATGTTCACCTTGAATTTGTTAGCTACCCTTAGCCGATATAAACCAGTTGTCATCCCAGACCAAGTAAGGCGGTAGCAGTAAAAGTCCTGAGTGCAATAAACTGACCAAATACAGTCATGTGTTGGTTCATAGTGTAACAGCTCAGAAAGCAAATAGAGCGTCGGAATACAAAGAAAATTTGGTATCAAACAGATTTTTTCTATGTTTAGCCAGCTTTTGATATGATTCATGGACATATTGGAAAGTGAGTATTATATAAAAATGATGCTGATAAAATCCTGATCCTTTGAAATTAGGGGTAGAATGCACATAAATGCCAGGTACACAATGTTGATTCAAGTTGGATAAGTGATTAAACTGTATGGATCGTCTCCTGATTAAAAAACAAGTGAGCAAATTATTTCAATTTGTGTAAATCTATTCCATGCCCCCACCACATTCAAACATGCAGTAGGTGGTTGGCCACACTGGCAGCTCAGAAAGTCTCTCTGTTGTTTGACAGGTAAACTTGTGTCTGGCAGAGCATAAGTAAATAAAGAAGTAAGTAAGTAAGTAAGAAAACCCTGATGCTCAAGCGGCTGTGCTCTTTGCAGCGTGTTTCACTGAAAACAAATGAAACGAAAAGACCCTAAATTATCATGAATTAAATAATCACAAAAAAATTGATTGATTTTAATGTACTCTGCATCTATGTATTTTGAAAATGTCTTTCTGCATGGCGGACCGGCACCTGCTCTCCCTGGTAGCCTATTTAGCCAATGAAGGAGTCAGCTGTTGACAACAGGAGCATGTTCTAAACAACATACCTGCCTATCATTGCATTCAGTTCAGTCTGTGTCACAAGTTTTAGTGAAGCTGGAGCAGAAACATCCAGCTTTAGCTGCTCGGACGGCTCTGTGTCCCTCTATGTTAGCGGAGCTCACGTTAGCCACACCTGCTATCATCATCAACAGTGTCAACAACGGAGTTTTTGGCCACTAGTGTTGTAGAAGCGCGTGCAGTTGAGAGATGCTTCATCAGATTAGAGTTAGGTCTGGACTCGCCATTTCTGCAGCTCACGTCTGCTAGTTTGTGTGTGCAAGGCTGTGTGGTTTGTGTGTTAACCCGAATACAGCCTCTGATTGGCTTACGAACTCTCACTCTACCTTAGAGAGCCAATCATCACCTCTGCGGTTGTTCCGCCCCTCCCTCCTGCCTCACCGGAGAAAAATAAAGCAGCCCTGTTGCTCCGGTGACTGAGAGCCGAACAGCTTCAATGAGAAACTTCAATTTGTAACGCGTCACATTTTACAGTCGGTAACGGTAACGGCGTTGTAACGATGGGAAAAGTAATTCATTAGATTACTCCGTTACTGAAAAAATAACACCGTTAGTAACGCCGTTATACTTAAACGCCGTTACTCCCAACACTGCTAATAAAACAATGATCCCATCATACACGATTTTTCATGCACACTCCCCTCCAGGCTATGATATGGGTTAACTCTGTCTGCTTAGGTTTCTTGTTTCAATGCTTGTGGGAACTGCTCCAACGGATGGGTAATACAGATTGGAGTCGCGCAGAGGGGTTAGGACCAGGTTTGGGTCAGTAACCCGGGCCAGGGGTGTAGGGTTCAGTATATAGAAGGCTGCGGTTGTGATTAGCTACTGTAAAGATGTGTGGTTAAGGTATGGGAGCAAAATAATAGAGCAAATGAAAGCAGGAGGTAGCCTTCAGCATCTATATTAGACACACTGGACTTCAACTAACCACACTGTAAACCCAAACACACTTTTTTAGAAGCTATGAGTATCTCCTCATTCACCATACATACATACATTCACCCTTACATTAACCTGACCATGGCACTGTAAGACACTGTGAGCGGTCCAATTGAAGAACCAAATTGGTTGCATTTGATCTAAGATGTTCATCCAGTCACAATGATGTTTACAAATAAATAAATTCATATTAAAATTAAATCCAGAGTCCTCTATGTCTGAGGCAAGAAAAATGGGGTTGTTTCCGAGACCATACTGAGACCTTCGAAAGAGTTGCAAGGAGGGTCATTTATTGGTCATTATACAGCGCAGGCTTGCATAAAGTTGATGAAGTCCTTCGTGCTAGAACATATACAGTTTATTATTATATACATAAATACATAGACACAGTGCATCTTTTGATTTTGCATGGAGGTGAATGTAAGCTGCAGCAACAATATGGTGATGATAACATGTTTGGCAGCTTCACATCAAAAGTTTGACAACTGAGTCCATATTGACTCAACGATGCAAACAAGGTCCGCCTCTTCGTCTTGCTATGGTTCTATGCTCTGTTGGCCTGGAACATGTCTCACCCACCGAGTGAGAAAGCTTGATCTAAGATGTTGTCATGAAGATGGATCTTCATGTGAGCATGTGTGAAAAATGTGAGCAAAACAGTCTCTGAGTCCCTTTTGTCCATTCCCTTCTCCTGCTTCTGAACATTATCCAGAAGCAGCCTTGAAACCAAGCTGGATTAGCATGGCTCTCACTCACTTGGGCAGCCCGGTTGGTCAGGTTGGATCAGCAAAAGATGCTGCTCTTAATCCAAAACACTCACCCAAGTATTTCATGTTTTTGACCATGTATTCCTCTTTTTTCATTTCTATAGACTATAGAAAGCATTGGTTAAAACAGTCAAAACAATGCATTACATCACTGTGACAGAATCAAAAACATGGCCGTCATAAAACCACCAGACAAAGAGAGAAAGCCTCAGTTCCTCTCATAAAGACGGGGAGTGCTGGATCAGAAATATTTTATTTTATTTTATATTCTATTGAGCTTTCTTGCAACACTTGTTGGTACAGTAAAGACTGGTCCAAACACTGCACACCTGCTGAGAATAAAAAAAAAAAACATCTCTCCATTTTGGCAGATACATTTAGGCGTATTGTACTTGTCTGTGTCAGAACAATACACTATTTACTGCTGCATTATCATTATGTGGGCATGTAAGCAGAGGATGAAAAACAATGGGATAGTTGGGGGGAAACATTAACACAAATATGAAACAATGTGTGCAGAGAAAAAAAAGCTGTGCCCTTCAACAGAAAAGCCCCTCTGGCCTGCATGCGGTCCTAATTAGAAGGCAAAGCTTTTTGACAGTAAATTGATTTTTAATTGTTCAGTCCCTGCATTCATCCAGGTGGCCAAGTTCCCCCATTTAATCTCTCTCTGTGTCTGTCTCTCTGCCTCTCTTTAAGTGGAGCATGTTTGGAGCTGCCTGCCACTGTTAGCAGCAATTTCCTGAACAAGAGCAATTCATTCAGCATTAGACAGAGAGAGATGGAGAGAAGGGGGAGAAAAAAAACATTGGAAACTGACAAACACAAGAGTTGTGCCATAATTGTGAGTAATGCTTTTCTACTTTAGTCATTTTGGACGTGGTATAGGGCAAACAGTCACAGTGGATGTTTTCCATTGGCTTTGATTTCTTTTCCTTTCCATCTTAGCTAGAAGCCACGGACTGTGCGGGCTAATGGCCGTGACAGTGTGTAAAAGCAGTTTGACAGCAGTGATCTACGTAAGCCATTGTAGAGGGAGGCCTGGTGATTGGTTGATCTGATTATTATGCTGCTAGTGGCTGTGCATGGATCCTGATACTGTGCCAATTATCTGGTGAGTGGAGAACATGGGGAGTCTGCTTTAGCAGGGTTACACCAATAAATCAATTTGTCAATAATGGTTATTTATTAAGGATCAGCTGTGATCCAAGGTTCCTCTCTCATATTGACATGTAGTCAATATGTTTATTTTTCTTGTTATATCTATGTTAGATCAATTGATTTTATCATTTTGCTGGGGCAGGATTTTATCACACAAACCTGTACATAAACATGTCTCATCCTTGCCTTACAGGCCCAGTCAGTATTGAACATAAATAACTTGTGTGTTCTCAGATGAACAAGACATACTATATATAGATTAGAAATTATTAATTTTAGATTAAGCTGTGTACATTAATAAAATAATTTAAGCCTGTTTTAAATGTTTAAGTGTGAAATTACCTAATTACTTCCTGGCTGTTGTGGGCTACCCTCCACGGTTGCTTTGCCTTGGCCCCATTAGGCATTTGGGGAGATGTTTGGGTCTGTGCCAGCTCAGGTATGTGTCAGGGTGCTGGCATGTGTGTTTGTGTGTTTGTGTGTATGTTTGTGCGTGTTTTTGTGTGGTTTTGTGTGGCATGGCAGTCTTGACTTGCAATGATTTCTACAACTTTCATTTTTCTCTGATGGAATGAGTGGAACCAGTCCGATCACGCGATCGGAAATCTGGGCCGATCACATGGTTTCAGACTCAATCAGAATTGGATGTTACATCCCGATCAGGGATCGATTTATATATATATATGTGTATATATATATATATATATATATATATATATATATATATATATATATATATATTCAACAAATGGGAAAAATAACAGCTTAGTATTTACTACCATTATGTGGTGGTACAGAGTCAGACCATCGCAACTCCACACAAAAACAACGCATGAGGCAAGACATCACTTTGCTACAGTGACACTATCGGTTGAAGCGAAGCATAACATGGCAGCAGCTTGAAGCTGGGGGCGCAAATATGTCTGTGGTGTGGAGGTATTGTAACGTGGCTGGTGAAGAGGAAAGTTATGGTCTGCTTTCAATGGCGGTATCTCCGGTTAGCTTAAAGACACGGCAGGCAACATGTGGGATTTCCACACATACTTTTATTCCACTATACAGACCATACCAAGCCAGGTCTCTACAGCACTGGTTATTACATGCACACGTGCACTGACAAACACAGGCGGAGGGTCAACACAACACATCACAAAATAAAATAAAATACAAAGGGGTCTTCATTCCATGGGCGGCATCTTTATGTATGATGGAGCGGAAGTACACCTGCTCTTCTTCTAGGCACAGGTTATATTATCCACTAAACAAAAGGAGGCGCCACACTAGGTGTTTGAGTGCGAGCCTCTGTGAAAGGATTGCTGGTTGAGGCGGCAGATAATGGACTATGATTCCGGTCAGAGAATCAAGGAACTTGGAGAGAGAGAGGGATTTGACTTCTTAAATTAAGTAGTTGGACTTTACGTAACTGTACAGCGTACGTCTTTTAGTCTGTGGGTGTGTGTGTGTGCGTGTGTGGTCTGAAAATGAAGAAAGGAAATAAACTCAATTAACAATAAACATGGTCACAATCCAAATGTAGCTGCAGTGCTAACAAAGGGCAGCTAACTATTGCTGAGACACAAGCTACTGAGCTAACTCAAACACACACAACATATTTCAATGTAAAATAACACAAACTGCAATAATGAACACATTACCTACAACTACAAACAGAAATTACTTACATATCCTCAAGAATGCCCACATGACAAGGGAGAACACACAGAAAGTCCATGCAGCTTGGTCTGCTCACTGACTGGTCCACTGCTCCTCCCTCTGGTTATATAACGTAACTATATACGTTACGTATACTGCTTGTTGTCTTAGTTTGCACCAGTAGAGGGTGCTATTGGGCCCTGATCTGTAGGGCTTTCTCACACTAGGTGGCGCTACATTCAGTAACTCCGACTGTTCCAGTATTTTAAAGTGGATGACAAAAACATTGCAATTGCAAACTGTGAGATATGCAAATTTGAGATTTCAAGAGGTGGTTTTATACACTGTGACACTTTTGTTTGCCTATTTGCTTACATGCCTGCCAGGTATTTTAAGTTGAGCTGCTGTTCGTTTTTATATTAGACATTTTTATTTAATAGTTGTTGCATTAAGCTCCAATGTGAAGGATTTATTTTATTTGTTATTGATTGTTCAAGCTACCTCATTTATAAGTGTTAAATGATAAAATAAGGGACATCCTGGATCTGTTTCTTTGCTCTTCTTCATTTTTTTTTATGTATTATAGAAGTATCCGATCGGGACTCAGTACCAGCAGATACTCAAAATCAAATGACTCGGACTCGGGGGCAAAAAAGTGGAACACATACTAATTAGTCACCATAAATATACATGAAGTTTGGTTTGGAGGTCAGGAAGAGTAGCATAAACAGCGAGTTCACATTGGCAGGAGGGCAGCAGACACCAAGCTGCCCCACCAACACATTTTACACTCCCATGTTTAAGCCAGAGCACTGACCAACATGACATGTAATTTCCACACCTGCGCAAATGACGTGCACAGCATCATAGTGAACCAAGATCAAACCCAGCCACCCGTATGGCAACAACCTCTTGTCATCGTCACCATCAGTGGCGAGAAAACTAGATGTCTCTCTTCCTGTCAAACACTCACAAAGCTCTAGCGGCACACCATCCCCCTCCATTCTCCCTGCTTTCACAGGGAAAGAAAGAAACCGCCACACTGAGCCTTGGAGAAGGTGAAGTTTCATTTTTAAAAATCAATCAGACAGACAAACTGGTATGAAATGGCAGGGAGATAATGCAGTGGTGTGGCGTGGTGACCTTTAAACACAGCCTGCTGCTACATCCCAACCACTGAAAAACCCTGACCTTTGTAGAACCATTACAGAGGCCTCTAATCTGAAAGCTGGGGGACGGGGAGACATGCAAACACACACACACACACATGCCTAATTTACACAAGCAAAAACACTGCACACAAACATCTACTGCATCTACCTCATGCATATGTACAGATAAAGACACAAACACACACACAGCATGCACGCTTGTAAGATGAACATATTTACCTGTATACACATAAATGCCTGCATGGCAACAATTACAAACATAAAGTTACATAAAGTTACACTGAAACACACAAGCAGACACACACACACACACACACACACACACACACACACGAGTGAGCAGCCTTCCTGTTGGCTGCAAAGGCCAGATGTGATAATGGCTTCCTGTATGTTAATGCTGCTGGCTGGAACGCCTCTCTCTGCTCCTCAGTATTCCACTCAGGTAGCACTTGCATCGTTTTGAACTGCAAAATGCCAAATGTGGAACGACACATTGTTTGTAATGCCATTGGAAATGTGCATTTAGAGAAAATACAAAAAAAAATCCTGTGGAGTGTTTGAATAGATAATTATGTGCAGTGCTGTGTGTGTGCATATGCGTGTGTGTACGTGCGCTGAGTGCAGACTGAACAATCTGGCCCAGGCGAGTGGAAGACGAGCAGTAATTGTTACTGTAGAGGAGAGAATGAATCAATATGTATTGATTATCGTCTGTCCATTAAGAATAATTGGTGATGTTTGAGCATGTGATGAGATGACACATCGACACTAGAGAAGAGGGACTGAAACATCATCGACTCTAAAAAA
>CAEMYA010000224.1:499579-514512 GCA_903131615.1 Diplodus sargus | reverse complement strand
CGAGTCTGGGTTTGGCAGTTGCCAGGAGAACGGTACTTGTCTGACTGCATTGTGCCAAGTGTAAAGTTTGGTGGAGGGGGATTATGGTGTGGGGTTGTTTTTCAGGAGCTGGGCTTGGCTCCTTAGATCCAGTAAAAGGAACTCTGAATGCTTCAGCATACTAAGAGATGTTGGACAATTCCAGCTCCCAACTTTGTGGGAACAGTTTGGGGATGGCTCCTTCCTGTTCCAACATGACTGTGCACCAGAGCACAAAGCAGGTCCATAAAGAGTGGATGAGAGAGTTTGGTGTGGATGAACTTGACTGGCCTGCACAGAGTCCCGACCTCAACCTGACAGAACACCTTTGGAATGAATTAGAGCGCAGACTGAGAGCCAGGCCTTCCTGTCCAACATCAGTGTGTGACCTCACAAATGTGCTTCTGGAAGAATGGTCAAAAATTCCCATAAACACTCCTAAACCTTGTGAGCCTTCGCAGAAGAGTTGAAGCTGTTATAGCCGTTATATTAAACACTATGGATTAAGAATGGGATGTAACTTAAGTTCATATGCGAGTCAAGACAGGTGGGTAAATACTTTTGGCAATATAGCAAATAAAGGAATCCAGGGCTGACAGCATTCCTCCTGTCACATCTACTTCATCCAAAAGCATCTGCAGAGCATTGACAATATCTTCATCTGCTTTGAGGTAGACCTGCAGCCAGGTTGCCTTGCCTATGTGGGAGAACCTTCCTGTGTTGTTGGCCCATGGAAGGCTGGCACGAAAATAAAATGTGGAATGGCTGCGCAAACTTTTCTTTACAATGATATTGCAAGAAAACAACCACACCGGGTCATTTTTGACCCACTTACGCATTTATGGGTTACTGTGGTAACATTTTGTAGCTTTGTAACTAGCATCATTGGATTCCCTGACCCTGAAAATGTGGGTTTAGCAGTTCAAATCAACATTCCAGCTTATTCAGAAGCTGAGATATTACAAATTAAAGTTTTACGGTGGCCATTTTTAAAAATTCAAAATGGCCGTCACATAGACATCTGGGCAAATGCAAACATTGATTTTCTGACTCCTTATACAATAACCTTTCCAAAAATATATAGTTTAGCAAATCCCCAAGAAAATCCCACAAAGGTTAAAATCTAATTATAATGAACCTAACTATAGTGTGAATGCCTTCAGCATTCACACTAATAACAGGGAATTAGACGCTTAAAATGAATTACATTATAGAATAAAGTTACAAGGATTACATAACTTTAGTTGAGTAGTTGAGTAGCTAGTTAGCTAGCTAGGCTTAGCTAGGCTAATTAGGCCCTGGGGCGCTAACCATTTAGCATCATTTATGAAATTCTAATTATACTGTACTGTTCACTGTAAGCATAAAAACCCCCCACCCACTAACTTTCAATCAAATTTCACTCATGGCAAAATAAATAAATCAAACATCATCAAAGATAACGTTACTCACCGATCTAAGATGGAGTCCAGGCCCTGAGCAAACATCTCCTCTCTCTCAGAGTCATGCTCACTATCTTCACTTTCATCAGATGATGCCATGATCAATTCCAGGTCTTCTTCCCGGACATAATTAGTTTTCTTTGTGGCTTTCGCCATTGTAAACTCTGAAAATTGCCGCACAAAAAACATTTAAATGTCCGCTGCTTACCTGCCCCCCCGCCCCCGTAAAGTGAGCTTGTTAGCTCGCAGACGCAGCTAAACCCCTCGGCTCATACACAACTGACCTGGGCACGCCTACCCTTGTTGGAAAGGGAAAATAATTGTCTAGAAGCCTGAGTGATTGACATGTCGATAGCCAATACGCTGTTCCTATACTAAGGCAGCGAAAAACAGTAAACAAAGCCTATTGGTCCTTCAAACAGGCAGCACTCGATCTACTTCACAGGCTGTGCTGGGATGAAAACTGAACAGAAAAAGATGGGGACACTTTTATTTTGTAGCCAGCAAAGTGATGAAAACAAGCATACCCAACAACATACAGGAACTAGAGAACATTCTGATTGCAGCCGGGAAAGTATGGATTCTATTTGCCTAACAAAGTTGGTAGACAGACGATATTCACAAGCTGGAATAATTTTATGAAAAACCATTTTGATGCTTTTGATCAGTGGATTCTTACGGACAACTGGAATATAAATAATTGAGGAATGGACACATATTACAGCTGTATGACTGCGCCAAAGGTAGGGAGTCGTCGTGTGTTTCTTCTATCTCATGTTTACCATGCTGGTAAATATCAGTGATTTATGGTTTGGTGCTCATGATTTTTGCTAAATTAACTGGATGAATGAATTGCAGTGATTCTACCCTTTCTAACGACATATAGTATGTCCGTATTGATGAAAGTTGAAGCGGAATACGTCACTGCGTAGTGTAGACATACAGTCACTTATCTGAAATCACCCGCCACTGCAGTTTGCGTACAGGTCCAAGAGGGGGGTTCAGGACGCTACCATAACTTAAACTACATCTACAAGCACCTTGAGAGTGTAGTTTCTGGGCTTTTCTTCTCAAAGGTGTCGGCGTTTAGGTTGATCATAAAAGAATTTTGCAGAGGCAAGGCGGGTGGAAGGATAGCAAATTATTTATTAAAACTGAATCTAGAGCCTTGAGTCCGGATCAGAAGCGGCCGCTTTCTGATATTATCAAATTGGTGGACAAAACACTGCCAATAAGTTCTGCCCTCTTTGCTATCAAAAACCTCCTGACAGCCTCTGCTCTCAGAAAGTCTACAAAAATGCCACACCCCTCTTCTTCTTCTGTGGGCCTTTTTAATCCTTCCTTCTCCAGGGCATCCCCTTCGTCTGATTGGTTCCCTTGCCGTATTATTCAACGGGTTAAAAGTGGAGATTGACCCGTGTTAGGCATCTCTCACTATTTGGCATGCAGGTCAAATTTAGCTAAGCATTTTATTGTCTGCTACCTTTGGCCGAACACAGTTGGAAGCTAACTTCTGGACCTTCATTCACACAATGATATCAATACGACATGATTAAAGAACAGCTAAGTAAATCAGAATGTGTTGTCCTCCAGATACCTCAAGAGTTCTAACAATCATGTTAGATTGATGTTTGTTGACTTTTTATCAAAACTATTCAGCCACATCTACTAATCCAGAGACTGATGAACAACTTCGGTCTGGAGGGTAGTATTGTTGGCTGGATTTTGGATTTCGTGACATGCAGAACTCAGAGAGTGAGAGTAAATGGTCAATTCTCTGATCTAACCCTAACATCTACAGGCTCACCTCAAGGATGTGTCCTCTCTCTCCTCTGCTGTATATACTATACACAAAGGACTGCTGTAGCACTTTTAAAAACCGTCATATATTGAAGGTCGCGGATGACACGGTTATAGTGAGCCTGCTGAACAGTACTGAAACTTTGCATGGTCCTGTGGCTGATTATTTTTTGAAATGGTGCGAGAAATCTTTTTTATCTTTGAACATTTTAAACAAAGGACTGATGCATTGATTTTAGACGCGTGCAGCCCTCTCCTGACATCACAGTGATTGATGGTCAGGCAGTCGAAATTGTAGAGTCCTATAAGTATTTAGGCACTAGGCTGCTCAAAAAATGGCAGGGTTCCATTTATTTTGTGTGTGTAGAAACCGTGGCCACCGAACCGCAAGGCCAGGTCTAGGATCAGTGACAAGTAGTCGTGCAGTTCTGACCTGTGGTCGGGGAAGGTGGAACAGATGATGTCATGGTAAAGTGAGAATGTTAATGTGAATTCGACCACTGTGAGTTCCTTGGGGCGGGTGGTGAGTGGCTGTTTAAGTTCAATGGGGCCGAGTGTAATTAGCACTTCCCTGGGGAACTGAGGATAGCATGTGGAAGGGTGAAAGGGGAAGGGAGGGGTGAAATGAGAAACAGGAGGAAATGGAGGATTTTGACCAGCGGCACCATCGTAAATCGCTGTTGAGGGTGCGGTCTGAGTGACAGCGGTGGCCTGTATCGAAGTGGGAGGCGCTGAGGTGGTCAGGGAAGATGGGATAGGAAAGGTATAAGCAAGAGAAGAGGAAAGGATGGAGGGATGCATATGCTTGTTTGTGAGGACTGATGAAAAGAGGAAGAAGGTTGAGATGACTCTGAGACAGGAAGAGCTTGTGCAGAGTATGATGCGCTGTGACGTCATCGGCGTTGCTGCGGACGCAGTGCCCGGAAGTGCTCGGGAAGCTCGGTGAGGGGGAGTGGTGTGTTGCCGTGAGTCCGTGAGATGTTGGAAAAGTTTTGCCTTCTTGTCGGCGCGGTGGAAAGGGTCGTTAAGTTGGCTGAGTGTGTGCTTGAGGCGAGCGAGTGTCCAGTCGGAGATGTTTGCGGCTGAGGCGCATGTTGGAGGATGAATGCCGAGAGTGCCAGGGAATGTGGATAACGGAGTGCAGCTGAGGTAGCTGAGAGGGTTGGATATTGCCGTTGATTGAAGGAGAGGTTTCTGGGACTTCGGGAGTATGATGATCTCCTTCGAATGTGTTGCTGTCTGACGGGTATAGAAGGAGCTTGTGGTCCATCGTTGAGGTAAGTGTGTTTTAGGGGGCCAAGCCCGAGGGAACGCGTATGCAAGCATACGCGTTCCCTCGGACCAGCGGTGTTAGGAACCCTATTGTAACTGTAAAGATTTTAAGTTTTAGTTTTCTCCGGCTAAAAGTGGTGCTGCAGCCTAAACCGTGCAAGGGAGGGCGGTGCAATTTGGAGGGTTGGTCCAGACTCCTGCGAATATCTCAGACACAAAAAACTACATATATCCGCCTGCAGGGGGCGCTATAACAGAGGAAAATAAGTTTTTGCCTATAACTCCCACACCGTATGTCATACATTCAAAAACCTTGCATCCCCAGATTCCCTGAATGGAGCTGAATTGGCCACGCCCACTTCCGGTTATGAAGGTTTTTCACAAAATCGCAAAAACTGGAAACCTACTTTTTCAAACTCCTCCATGGGATTTTGTCCGATCTGCGTGAAACTTGGCACATACACTCTTCAGCTGGAAATAATTTAAAGTTATCAAAAGAATTTTGCTTGGTCAAAAAATGCGCAAATTGTTAACAAACACATTTCTGTAGCTAGCTATAAAAATGTGAACTGTTTGATATCTTGGTCAAACTAAATGCTATTAACACCAAATTTGAGTTCCTTGGTTGCCATGACACTGGGAAGGGATGAGCCGAATTTGGCGAAGTTTGGCCACTAGCGGGAGCTAAAAATATCGGAAGTTTATATCTCCTGAACGGCTGCACCAATTTTTACGAAATGTTTGGTCAGTATGATGTAGGGCCAATCCTGAGGCCATATCTTGAAGGTGGTCATTACTGGTGGTCAATGTGGGCGTGGCTTAGTACAACAATCCGAATCGGCACACATTCAGCCTTTTGCACTTCCACTGCACTTCCCATGACAGTGAATAACACGGCTCAGACATTGGCCTGTGTCCTCGCTTTTGCCCCGAGCCCGTCATCCTTTGGGGCCAACTTCTGTGGGCTCTGCGGGGCGTGGGGTCTGAGTCGCATGGGGGGGCTTGGCAGTTCTAGTTTATTTCTTCTTTTTCTTTTTTCCTTTACTGCCGGTCTGTCATGATCATGTGAAGAGTCAAAGAAGAAAAAAACGGATGTGGTGTGCTTGAATGCTTCTGGTGCGGAAATGTTACTCATTCGAGGCGAGGTCTTAGTTCCCCGAATCTACTTTGGCTGTGTCTCAATTCAGGGGCAGCATCCTTCAAGGACCCATCCTTCGTCGCCAGCAAAGGCAGGGTCCTTCAGAGAGACCTGCAGGCAGCGTCAGCCTGTTATGAAATGGGACAGTCTTCCCTTCGCAGCATTTCCTGGTTGCGTCACCAGATGATCCCACCCCTACCCGTACGTCACTATTTATGCAGCCCAGGTCCGAAAGTGACAAGAAGAGTAAAGTTTGACTGTCAGATCTGTTTGAGCTT
This sequence comes from Diplodus sargus, assembly GCA_903131615.1. NCBI lineage: Eukaryota > Metazoa > Chordata > Actinopteri > Spariformes > Sparidae > Diplodus > Diplodus sargus. The sequence goes on along the minus strand of CAEMYA010000224.1, from coordinate 508,564 downwards.
CAGGAATTCCTGATTTCCTTTTTGATCCTCCATCTTGTGGAGGAAGAGGAGAAGCGGCTCTGGTTTATCGCCGGCTGAGAGGACCCTGGAGAGGTAAACCTGTTATTGAACCCACATAATGTTATCAATATTATCATTATTAGCTTGCTAACAATTTGGGGTCATTAACATACTGATACATTACGTTCATGCTGACATGTAAACTGTTGATCGCCATATATGGTTTTATTATGATTTTAAAGGCGTTGTATTTAAAATGTGTGGTATATAGTTTAGTTTGTTCTAATTTATTATGATTATTATCATTATAATTAGAGTATGAAATTATAAATATTGCCTCTTTCCTAAAACATTCTTAGTGACATGGCAGCCATCCGAGTCAGAACTGCAGACCCAGTTGATGGACGATGTGGTGGACAAAAGAGACTGGACCCCCAAACACCCTGAGTACCGACCCAGATGATGTCCCACTGACACCATCCAGCCCAGCAGCACTGCAGGGACTCCTGCTCAGCCTGTTACTGTCCATCATCTGTAACTGTTTTAACATTGCTTTTAATAATTATTTTTGTTAATAATGAATAATAATCTGTAAATAGTTATTTATGCTGTAATTTTGTAAATAGTTGTAAATGTTAAGACCTTAATAATAAAAGAAAACATTCAATCTCTTGTTGTCCCTGAAAAGTAGCACTTGATGCCGTTTGCTGTTATAAATTGTGCTTAAGCTGTAAATACTGAATGGAATAGACAACGTGCAACAATACAACAATATTTTATTTCATGAATTATGTAAAATGAACAATTATGAACAAATAATATAAACAGAACTCATACATGAACTAAATAACAGATATAATGTAAGGATTGTCCTCTGGAGCAGAGAAGAGCCTTTCCATCCTCTCTGCAGCCTCATGTCCTCCTTCATCCTCCTTGAAGCAAGCGAAAAGGTAAACACAAGATCACATTAACACAGCGATGCAAAGATTTACAAAAAGTGACAACAGGACTGACAAATCGGCTTTTTATTATTATATATTATTGCCTTACTTCCATCCAGCCGGCGGAATGTTTCGCCCTGTGAATAAAAGTTGTTCTGACCTCGGACAGTGATGAAGCTCTCTGTTTGCTCCCTAAAACACAATGAAATGTAAAAGATGTTTGTGTTACGTCAACAGACAAAAGAGTTCTAATACAGCAAAAAAAAATAAATTTAAAAAGTCATAAGGATAATCAAAAACTTAGCATTTTATTCCAATGTTTAACTAGACTTTACACGGCTCACAGCCTGATCTAAATCTGGTCATCTTGGTCCATTTATGTACATGAAGTAAAACGAGTCTATAACATCTCCACAGTCACAATACGATATAAGATATAAGTCAACCTCTGAACGTCTAATGGTTGAAAGTAAAAGGCATCAAGTTGAGCATTACCAACGTATTTTAACTGATATTTTGAGGTTTTAGGGTCCCTTGAAGTTTAACATATCTGGCGTTTGACGATCAAATGAGTAAAAAACGAGTATAGACTAGAGCATGACACGGGAGTGGATTTTCACTCCTGTCCCATCCCACTCCCAGAAAAAAAATCCCATCCCATCCCAATCCTGGGCCGGAGTAAAAAAATAAATCCCATCCTGTCCCACTCCTGTAGAATGACTCCTGATCCCATCCAGCTCCCACTCAAAATTACTCCCACTCCCATTTTTTTAAAATAGTAAATTAGTCATTAGGAAAGTCAGTGGATTTTGTGTTCTTTTTAGATTACTGTTTTTCATGCAGTTGCAATTCAAATTACACGGCACCAGTAACAGTAAATCTGTAGGTATAATCTCAAAAATCAGACCAACATAAATATGTCTGTGGTCCCATTTTTCTATTATGGGCCATCTGCTAAATACCTGTAGTCTTTTGGAATGGATGCCAGTTTAACAAAAACAGTACATTAATCAAACCATGTCCATTTATGTCCATCTTAGTTGAATGAACCCAAACATGTTGCAAAAATGTTGCATTTTTATTTGGTTTCCTTAGGCTTAGTGCATATAAAAAGCATTACCTTTAAATTTCACATTTCACAATATCTTAGTTAAGTGTAAACAAAAAAGTGCATATAGCTTTAAACTTTAAAGTGACCTTTCTTGTTGTTGAGGGAATATGGGATGACAACAGGACAAAGGCAGATTTTCAACCTATTTAAGATGATGCAAATAATAAACACAAACACAACCCTCTTCAGCATGTGTGAATATTTGGCCATTTGCAAGAAAACACTGTCCAGAAACTTAGGGCTAACTGGGATAGCTCCTCAAAGGAGGCATATACTTTAAATGTTGCTATGTAGGAACAAAAGTGCATTCACATTGTCTGGATCAAGGGAGGTACGCCTCTCCTCAATCAGTCTCCCAGCAACACTGAAAGACCGTTCGGAGGGAGTACTTGTTGCTGGGATTGCCAGCAGCTTTTTGGCAACTGGCGCTAGCCCACCTGACATGTCCTGCCAGAAACTGAAAAGAGACTGACCGCGGGTCATCTTAGGGTTGTTCTGTAGCATGTACTGTAGCACAACCTGTCGGCCCAATGGCAGCTCTTCTTCATCACCACTGTCTTCCCTCTCCTCCTCTTCAACACAACTTGCAAAGAAGTTGTGGACCTCTGTGGTCCCTGCTGGCCCTGCCTCTGGTGGTGTACCTGAAGAAAAAAAAAGACATTGTTATAGAACAATGCCATGTGTGAGAGAGTGTGTGTGTGTGCGTGTGTGTGTGTGTGTGTGTGTGTGTGTGTGTGAGTGTGAGAGAGAGAGAGAGAGAGAGAGAGAGAGTGAGTAAAACATTTTGTAATTATGTTAAGAATGTTCAGTGAGTGCTGCTTTGCTGGCGCTAGCGCTAGTCACCCTCTTCCTCCTCCTCACGGACTCTGACTCTCTGTTCTGTCCCTGTCGTCATGAGTGCTGCAAGGGTGTTGATGACCTCCTCATACTACTGAGTGTTGAGAGTTTTTCCTCAGGAAACTCCTCAGGCAAGGAGAGAGAGCTGTGGCTACCTTATGATACAGGTGGATTTTGAATTTCAACTCCACTGCCTGGGCTAACCTTCCTTTCAGCTGGGGGACAGCAGAGTGAAATTGCATAATGATAAATGCAATGGTGTCACAATGATATTGCCACATCATTATTGCAGGGCATAGACATTCTCAGGCAGACAGGTATTGTGCAGTTTGTGATCATTTTTAAAATGCTTTCCTGGTTATGATGGGTTAAGCCCTGTTAATACCTGCAACTTGAATTACCTCCAACTACAGTAAAAATCAGCACTGTACAAATTTATATATTACCTCTTTCACAATTGCACTGTCTTCATCCTGGATCTTGGATGGGAGAACAAGGTTGAAGGGTAGGTGTCTTGTCCATGGAGAGGTGCCTGGCAGCCTCATCAAAAGGTGTCAGGAGTTTGATGAGGTCCTCCAGAAGATCAGAATCAATGTTGTTGAGGAAGCGGAGCTCTCTTCGTTGGAGAAGGATCTTGTATAGCTTACCAGACTTCAGAGCATCATTTATAGATTGAAGCATCAGAACTTTGGAGTTCCACCTCATCTCTATTGCTTGCTTCAGTGTCTGGTCCACCTCCTTTTGTAATCTGAAATACATTAAAAAGGGACAGTACACAAGAAACATAAGGCTAAAGTGAATACAAATTCCACCTTCCGAAATAATAATTAAATAAAAACAATATAGAATTGCTGAAATTAAGCTGTCAATTGCAACAACTAATTTTTTATTGCTGATTTCACTTATACTTTAAATTTATTTTAAACAGCCATAAGAGGTAGGCCAGGCATGACAGGATGTTGTGTCAACTTATCTTACCCTGCTTTATTAAAGCGTGACACAAGGATCTTGCACTCCTTTATCAGCTTGATGACTCTGCTGTGCGTTGAGTTGTCCTCTTCCAAGTGATCAAATACATATTTGAGGACCAAGTTTAAGTTACAGGACAGTCGGACATAATCTTTGAATGGTGCCACTACGTTTGACACATTGACCGTGACAAATACATTGTTCATGCTCTGGATACCAAATTCCTATGTTAGATCAAAGGAAAAAAAAACAAAAGCTTAGCAAATAGTAGCCCGGACATAAAGATATTAAAACATCATAAATCAGACCACTTAATAAAAAAAATAACAATTAGGACAACACATACAGTGTTACACATACAGTATGCTTTGCTTAACACATATGAACACAGGATAATAGAAAGATAGAAAGATACCTGAAGGATTTCTTCCACAGTCGTCCTAATGTGTACCCCAGATTTTACCCCAACCAGCTCCCTTGTGGTCAGGATCCTGTTTACAATCTCCCAATTGTGTATGTAATGGACTGTAATGGTGATGTAGTGCGTGTTGGTCTTCTCCTCTGTCCACAGGTCGGTGGTTAACGCATGGTCGCTGCACTAAATAAATGAAGTAGGTTACATTAATTATGAGACCCCAAAAAGTACCTCTTTTAAAAACAGGTGATCAAGTTCAAATAAAGCTACTTAAAAGAAATAAGATGGTGAATATACAGTAGGCCTACAAAATATAGATTAAGATTAACTATATTTTTATTCATACTGCAAGAGCAACGTGCATATATATTACAAAATTGTGCAGCGTAACATACCTGTTTGAGCTTTTCCACAACGAGTGCTTTTAATTTCTCATACTCTCCTTCCACATGCCTAGAGACAGTGCGAGCGGACGGCAGCAAGTCCTCTGCCAGAATGGTGCCTCCATATTTGGATCCAATATCCAGCAACTCCTGGGCAACAGTCATAAATCCTTGTCCCTCTACCATAGCAAAAGGTCTCAAGTCTTGACTGCACATCCAAGCAATTTTGTTTGTGACACGGGTCTTGACACCGACAGGCACTTTACGTTTAACAAATGAAGTAATTTTTGCCTGGTTCTCACCGGGCTTTGCTTTACATGAGTGTCTCTTCAGACTACTTGTCCCTGACTCACTTGAGTATTTTATCAGTGCTGCACAAGTTTTACATGCTGCATATGAAGTGCTGGCACCATCACGTTCGACTCTCATGAACTTTCGCAATAATTCAGACTTTCCGATTAGTTCTGTCAGTCTCACCGAAGAGTCATTACTCCTAACTTTATTTTGTAGCTCCTGCTTTACGCCTTCATCTCCTCTATGTTGATCTCCAGCTCCCTCCATTGTTGTGTTGTGTTTCTTCTTCTTCTTCTTCTTCTTCTTCTGTGTTGTGTATTTCCCGCGCCATCTTTGCATTTTGGTAGTGGCCAGCCCGGAAGTCAAAGCACTGTTGGATGTGTAGTTCTTTTGACTTGCAAGTTTTGGCTCACTGAAAGATGGCTACAAAAATAGACGCGTCTGTCCTTTTGGTTGTGTAACATGGCTGAAAATCATCATTAATGGTGTTCCCGCTCCTGCCCGCTCCCGTTGAATTTTATTCCCGTACCGTCCCAATCACAAGATTAATACAATTTTGACTCCCATCCAGTGGGAATCCCACGTGATTCACGTGACCCACGGGAATTCCCGACAAATGTCATCCTCTAGTATCACCCAATACTTACATTTAAATGAGAGATCTGCGCCACTTGAGGTCGCCATTATTTATTTCTTCTCATTGGGCGCGCAATGAATCTTAGGCAATTTGTAGCGGCGAAGGATAGTAGCGGTGTGTCCTCCAGGAACAGGCAAAAGAAGGAGGCATTTGTGGGGAGCATTTGGAGCACACTTTGAATTGGGACAGGCTTCACGCGGCTTAGTGACGTAATTGCATTTCAAATACGCACTCCGAAGGATGCTGTCCCTGAATTGGGACACAGCCCAATCAAACTTCATTTATCTGCAACACAGAAAAGTCCGGCAATCCTGCAGTGGAACCACAACACAACAACATTCCCACTGCATAGTTGGTGCCTAAATTGCACACATTATTGGCAACATGCACAGCCGTAACAGCAGGGAATCTGCATTTGAACGGGTCTTTTAGATCATCCTTAAGCACATCTAAAGAGATCTCTGTTGTTTTTATGACTGCAAGTGATGGTTTGACAGCATGTGATTGATGGTATGCAATCATGAGCTGGCACTTATTTGCAAGAGACAGCAAGATATTCCTGAAACAACCAGTGTGTCTGACCACCTTCTTGAAAAAGCTGTGTTTGGCCTCGAATCTCATTGTCCAGAGGTCAGCTAGGGGGCCAAATTCTCGAATGAGCTGAGGATAGTGCTCAAGGAAATGGTGCTTGTTGGGGGAAAACATCAAGGAATCTGCTTCGGTGTTCTGAAATGATGCTGTCAAGATAGCAAATGCTTTCTTCTGTATGGACTGGAGACATGACAAGGTCCAAAATGTCTTTCAGTGTCATCAGCATCTGCCATACAGGCTTTTGTTCAGGTACTTTTAAACCTATAATCAGAGGCAAAAGACGTAATAAGCACCAGTTTTCAAGTGTGTTGCCCCCTACTGATTTTCGAGTCGAAAAGTTAGCAGGAATGAGATGAGGCCGATTTGTTTTATCACTCCACTTGTATGAGAAATTGCAAGTGGCATCATTTAGTTCCATGAGAGAATTTTTTTTTTCTTGATCAAGTTATCAAATGCCAAAACCAGTTCCACTGCCCTCCAGCAGATCATATAAAACATCTGGAGGGTAACCAGGTGTCACATGAGTTTTTCTGACAATGCACACTGTTTTTTTACACCATAACAAGGAGTGTGATCTGGACTAGACACAGCTGTCTGTACATGCAGTGTATGCTGATCTTTGGGTCTTTGATGAAAAGACCCAGATCTCACTTCATCGGACTGAAACTTGGATCTAACCCAACACAAAACCGGCAGACGTATGACCCTGCAAAGCTTTCGACAAATCCTGCCACAGAGTGCGCCCCTAAATTATCAGCCACCACGCTGACCACAGTCCCTTTAATGGCTTTCCCTAACGCTGGAACAAAAAGACCATCTTTCTCCAAGCTTTGGATATCTGTTAACAGTGGCTCTAAAACTCGCTGGAATCCAAACTACTTGGTGTCTTCAGCCTTACACAGAATTGCAAGGTAGATTGATGTCAATGTGGAACGTAGCTGCACTGCAAAGTTAGTAGTTAGTAGTGTTGCGAATTAGCACTTGTGCTAAAACACTTAAACAATGCGTCTGGTTTGTCAAAATTTGATTTGACCTACCTACATCACTGGCCATTAACTGTCAACAAAAATTTTGCAGCGGCAAAATGTCTGACCAAAACCCAGCGGGACACAGAAGCTAAAAGTGCGGTGGGAGAAAGAAAAAAGGGACCGAGAACTATAAACGTAGATTCCCAAATTAACGGTCATCTTTATCATAAGGGGGGGCCCACATAAAAAATAGCCTAGGGGCCCGTGACTACCTGAATCCTCCTCTGCCAAGAGGATTAAATACCTCAAAGTCATCAATGTACAGGATGAGACTCACTCTGTTCTCCTCTACAGAGAAAAACTAATTTTTTTTATAGTGAGATCCATCACGAAATGTCTGGTACTTAAAGTCATTTTCAGATTTGTTTTCACCTTCAAATGTATTTTCTTGAAAAGACTTAGGACCTGCACCAAGGAGGGCAATATTGGGGCATACTGGAAGGTTTTGCCCTCTTTTTTATCAACTATGTGTTATTCTGGTTCAACAACTGAAAAATGCTTCTTCATAAATTCTCATGTGTGTGTCTCACACATATTTTTCACTAAATCTGAGATAATGACCTTCCATTGAGGAAGTGGTTCCTTTATAATTTGGTGGGCTGCTCCTGCCGGTATCAAATAATGCACGCTGAAGTCAGAAAAACTCCCTGCAATCTACATAAATAACAAATAATGAGAAGAGCATACTCTGTGAACTTACAGACTCTTAAACAGAGGTTTGTATCTATTAGCAAAGCAGCACTGCCCTCTTGTGGAGAAAGCCTATCCACTCAAAGGAGAAGACAGTCAAGCTGTTCTTTCAAAATGAAGTACATGATTATTGAAATGCGCACTGCATTGCATGTGTCTTGGGGCTTCTTCATGCAACACCTTCCATTGAGGAAGCTTTTCCTCACTGTGCTGCTCCTCCTATCGGTATTAAAATATGTATGCTGAAATCATAAGAACTTCCTGCAATCTACATAAAGAACAAATGATGAGAGGAGTACACTGTTTGACCCTACAGACTGTTAAAGAGAGGGTTGTATCCATTAGCAAGGCTGAATGGTCAAGAATTTGCAGAAAATAGATGAATATTTTTAAAAGCTGAAAAGTAAGAGGGCTGAAAGAGCTTAAAAAGGTGAATAGGTTCTCTGGCGGGTCATAAAGCTGAATGTATGGAAAAAGCAGAAAAGGCAGAAATATGAACATTTTAAAAATCTGAAAAGGCAGAAAAGCTGAAAAGTAAGAGGGCTGAAAGAGCTTAAAAAGGTGTAAAAACTGTTTCTCTGGCTGCGCATAAGCTGGAGCAGCAGCAGAGCCAAAGATGAAAGTGTCCCCATAAGAATGAATGGGAAAATGCCTCCCAAACTCCTGCCATTTTTGAAAAAAAATAGAATAGAATAGAATTGAATTACTTTAATGATCCCAGACTGGGAAATTATTTAAATGACATTATTTGAATGTCATGGTCATCGCCAAGATATTTATATATATACCGGTATACCGGTATATATATCTCCTCCTTGAACCGGCACCTTATCGTGGTGGAGGGGTTTGAGTACCCGAATGATCCTAGGAGCTATGTTGTCCGGGGCTTAATGCCCCTGGTAGGGTCTCCCAAGGCAAACAGGTTCTATGTGACGGGTCAGACTAAGATCGGTTCACCCGCACCTAATGACAGAAAGAATAACAAGGACGTGCACGTCGCCCGGATTGGCGTTACCGGGGCCCCACCCTGGAGCCAGGCCTGGGGTTGGGGCTCGCAGGCGAGCGCCTGGTGGCCGAGTCTTTGCCCAC
>CAEMYA010000224.1:485037-496504 GCA_903131615.1 Diplodus sargus | reverse complement strand
TACGAAGTGTTTTATTTGCGGACCCACTACTGCTGTAACAAAATAATTTCCCAGTCTGGGATCATTAAAGTAATTCTATCTATCTATCTATATCGTTTCACAGGAGACATTGTTGAACTCTGTGATGTCTTTTTTATTTCTATAGAGTGAAAAATGAGGGCACCAAAGCAAGAGACAAAACAGGTACCGTCTGCTCTGCTCCAGAAATTTAGGCTCAAAATAAACATTAAGGCTTATGGGGGAGTTGCTGGAGTGCTTGTCACTCCAGGGCTCCCACAGCCAAAACTTTAAGTCTGACATCTGAAATAAGACCGTCACCTGAAAGCCAACAAGATTTCCTACATTTCTATGTATATATTGTCTATGTGAAGTAAAAGACGTGGGATCCAAATCAAGCTGAAGGGAATTTTTTCTCCAGTTTTTCTAGCTGCTCTCCACTCTAGCGATGATGTCACGCACTCTAGCTCACTCAATACACACCCATTATAAAATCAGAAGACAGCCTAAAAATCCTTAAAACTAAAACTGTGATGATTTCAAAACCGTAGAAGATTATAAAAAGCTAGTACATGCCACATAGTTCAAGGTCTACTGACTATTTAGATGGTGGATAGGTGTCTGTAGCTCAAACTATGAGGTACAAGAAGAGGTTTGACTCGTATTCAATCACAAATATAGCCTTGGTTGCTTTTTGGCGAGAGTTTCACTTTAAGACTACTAACCCTAACTGCGACCAGAGCGCCACCTATGGGCCGATTTGCACCAAATTTTGCACAAACCCTCATCGGGCAATGGAACAGAATTAGAAAAGGTGTTGTGGTAATCACAAAGTATTTGGTGAAGATACAAAAGACTGTCTGTTTTGAACACAATGTGTAGAGATTTGTTGCTTTATATTGTGCGCATTTTGTCCACTATCAAAGTTATTTTGAAAAGTTTTTGTCAGGAGGGTCCACAGATGCTTCATGCAACGTTTGGTGCAAATCGCTCAAATTGCCTAGGAGGAGTTCGAAAAAGTAAGTTTTACAACATACAAAAACGGTTTTGCATTGAAAATAGCGCCACCTGCTGGTCATTTTTAGTGTGTGAGTCACAGGGGTCATTCTATAGCACCTCTATGAATTTCATTTCCATAAGTGTTATGGTGTGGGCACAGTGCCAAATACTAAATTAGACGGCCACCAGAGCGCCACCTAGTGGTAGATCGGTAAACCCTTCATTAGCTGTCCTCAGGAGGGTACTGAGAATATTGTACAAAGTTTCGTGTTAATACGACGAATCGTTGTGGAGATATAAAATACTACAATTTAAAGAGCGCCACATTGTTTTTGTCTGGAGGGTCCACAGATGCTGTGTGAAAAGTTTTGTGCAAATCGGTGCAATCGCCTGGGAGGACTTCAAAAAGTAGGTTTTCAACATTTTGCAAATTTGTGAGAAAAAAAAAACGGGTGTGTGGCCTATGTCAAGAGATTAATCAGAACTCAGTGAATTCGGGGATATAAGGTTTTTGTATGTGCGACAAAGTATATGGGAGTTTTGAGCCAAAACACGCTTTCCTTGATTATAGCGCCACCTCGTGGTGGAAATTCAGGAAGACAATAGGTTCTAAAATTTTATAAAATCGCCAGGTGTGATTTACATACCAAGTTTGGTGAGTTTTGGGGTATGTTCAGGCAGTGAAAAATGCGATCATTTTGGCCTAAGAAAAAAGAATGACTAGAACTGCGAGCAGTTATGAACGGGGGCCAAGCCCCCCCATGCGACTCAGACCCCGCGCACCGCAGAGCCCACAGAAGTTGGCGCCAAAGGACGAAGGGCTCGGGGCAAAGGTCACTGTCTGAGCTGTGGTATTCACTGTAATGGGAAGTGCAGTGGAAGTGCAAAAGGCTGAATGTGTGCCGATCTTGGATTTGTTGTACTAAGCCACGCCCACATTGACCAGTCATGACCACCTTTAAGATATGGCCTCAGGATTGGCCCTACATCATACCGACCAAATTTCGTGAAAATCGGTGTAGCCGTTAAAGAGATATCAACTTCCCATATTTTTAGCGCCCCCTACTGGTCAAAGTCCGCCAAATTCGGCTCATCCCTTCCCAGTGTCATGGTTACCAAGGATCTGAAATTTGGTGTTAATAGCATTTAGTTTGACCAAGATATCAAACAGTTCACATTTTTATAGCTAGCTACAGCAATGTGTTTGTTAACAATTTGCGCATTTTTTGACCGAGCAAAATTCCTTTGATAACTTTAGATCAGGTCTAGCTGAAGAGTGTATGTGCCAAGTTTCACGCAGATCGGACAAAATACCAAGGAGGAGTTCGAAAAAGTAGGTTTTCCAGTTTTTGCGATTTTGTGAAAAAACTTTCAAACTGGAAGTGGGCGTGGACATTGCAAAGTGATTCAGCTCCATTCAAGGAATCTGGGGATACAAGGTTTTTGAATGCATGACATACGGTGTGGGAGTTATAGGCAACAACGTATTTTCCTCTGTTATAGCGCCCCCTGCCGGCAGATATATGTAGTTTTTTGTGTCTGAGATATTCGCAGGAGTCTGGACCAACCCTCCAAATTGTACCGCCCTCCCTTGGACAGTTTACTGTGCATTCAGACCAAAAGCGCACAAAGAGGAAAATCCGCCTTGTCCGCTTAGTGCACCTTGTCCGCTCCACCTAAGTCGCTTAAGTCGCTTTTGTCACCCTGTTTGTTTTTGCTTCTAAATTTAAAGGGCCCGCTCGCGTTAAACACCACCACGCAACTACTGCTGTAGCAGCCCATCTATTTACCGACATCGCTGATTACGGAAAGTTACTTGATAAAGTCATTAAATAGCATGCTAGCATGCTACATTGTAACGCTAGTATGCAATAATTTCTCTCCTTTCTTACAAACATATTACACAATTAAAAGCTCACCAGGCAAACCAACGACTAGAGCGACCTTCTTCCACGCATCGGCCGTCTTTAACTGATCCCTATTAGAGTTTAGATTCTCTGCCAGAACCCGAGCCTGACCCTGACCGGTCGATATTTCCCTCCACTATCCTCGGACAGGCCCTTGATCAAGCATTTGTATGTTTTAATAACTCAAAATAATGACTGTATTATGTTGTTTGTGTCGCTGCATGGTCTGACACGTGAGTGGGTTGTCCTCATGCTTAAAACGTGACTTATTGCACACGTCACATCACTCCCAGAACCGTATGAAGAAAGTAAAAATATGTAATTTTACTAAGGAAAATGACAACAATAATAGTAACGCACAGTGACTTGAGTAAGTACTTTAATCTGATTACTGGTTTGGAAATATTAGATTACTCCTTACTGAAAAAGTGTGATCAGCTCATACTGTTAACACACACAACGTGCACGGGCTCTGATCGGGTCTGGCTTGATTTTGCGGGCCGATCTTAGCTCTAATCCCTATACGCGAACAGGGTGAAATCGTAGAGGACCGGAACGAGACATCCCGATTGGTTATCGGATGGCTTTTCCACCTAGACTCGTCACAGCTCATTACATAAAGTTGGAGGATTTTTAACTTTTTTTTCCCTCCTAATCCGCCTATTCCTCCCACCTCCGCCTTTTCCACCTTTCCCTCCTTGTCCGCCTGGCTCCCAATACACAATGAATGACTTCCGGGATCGTTTTCCTCTTTGTGCGCTTTTGGTCTGAACGCACAGTTAGGCTGCAGCACCACTTTTAGCCGGAGAAAAATAAAAATACAAATCTTTACAATTACAATAGGGTTCCTAGCACCGCTGGTCCTAGGGAACGCGTTCCCTCGGCCCCTCGGGCTTGGCCCCCTAATAAATCAGATCACAGGAGGACAGCAGATGTTGCAGATACAGATGTTTAATAACAATCATTGAAAATGTAACCAAATTAACCTGCACCGTCCAACTATCTCACTGCTTTACAAAAAACTACATCTCTGCTTTCAATAACTCAATGTTGAAGTCACTTGACTTTACAGGAAGGACATGTACCAGTACAATATAGGAGCACAACAAACTCTGTCTCCCCATGTCTGTCTTTTCTGTCTCCGTGCCTGTCTCCCAATGTCCGTCTCCCGTGTCTGTCTTGTCTCCCCATGTCCCCATGTCTTTCTTACTGTGTCTGTCCGTGTGTAGTATGGAAAAACATTAACACCAGAGAGGAAAAACATTGACACTGTATGTACTGTCCATCATATTTGAACTACAAATGCTCTGCATGGATTAATCTACCTTTACAACAATACTGCTGTCAGCAAGACAAAATCAATGAATGAAATAAAACCACAATGTCCGAGAGCTGATTGCTGCAGCTATTCTTGACCCAAAGTTCCCCCGTCTTGGGCTGAAGAGCAATCCAGCTGCACTGAAGAGCCTTTCACACGCAGCAGAAGCGGGTAGTGCCATGTTTAACTTGAGTGACAGTTTGGCTACAGCCGGGCAAGTTTTTAAACTGTCCATACGTCCATCTGTACATGCCAGGTATGTATCAAGTTGCTTGGTGATACTGGTTTCCTTGCTGCCTGTGTGCTTCATACCGGAGAAGAAGTCATCTTCGTCGGAGGTGCTTGAAGAGACATTCGGCTGCTGAAGAGGTTCATCATAGTCAGGAAGATGTTCCTTGATGTATCCGAGGCCTAAATGAAACAATCAATATTATTATCATCATCATTTATTATGCTTAGTTTAGTCACTGCATCAGCTGTTTTCAGGATTTTATCATTTGAATGGATTAGAAATCACTTGCTTTTAAGTAGGAATAAATAGGCTAGATCCTTCAGGTCTTCAACTATGAATAACTTATAACTTTAGTGTAGAAATCAGGACCTGACAAAAGGAGGGATGTAGAATTTCTCACCTAGTTGGAGGACATCGTCAGTGGTCCAGGATGATTTAAACTTTGGGTGGAGAATAGCTGCAGCAATCAGCTCTGGATCAGACATCATTTCCCCAAATCGTTTCTTCACTCCGCCAAGGAGGGCATCGACCAGCGGCTTGCAGTATTTCAGCGATGGCCTGATTTTCTGAAGCCTATAGATAGAGGTGGGCAATATGGAAAAATATAATATCACAATTATTTTTCATGTTGGTTTTTATGGTTATTTTTCAAGTTACTAACAGTACAAAACTACCCAAAAGGTAACAAAAACTGACAGAAAAAAGAGAAACAGATCTTTAGACCAAAATGCAGGTTTTAATTAATACTACAATGGATCTCTATCAACAATTCAACAGGATTTTTTATGTGGCTCAACCTCAACGATATTTATCACCATATCGCCCACCTACCTGAAGATGAGGCTGGTGATTGTAGGGAGGAGCCATCCCAGATGAATGTCTTTCTCTCCCCGCAGTATGTCCAGTGCCTTCGCAACATGAGACATGGTGTTGGCATATTCACCCAAAAAGGCGATTTCAGCCAGACTGTACCTGTCAGACACACACGCACAATACCATGAGATAGTTGGGCCCCATTTTCACCCATGCTTTACCCCTCATCCCCAATCTTCTTTGCCTGTTTTACCATTTTGAAACACTTTAAAATACTTCAAAAAGCAAATTGACATCGACACGTTGTGAGCTTGTAGATCAGCTATTGAGCTATTTTGAAATGTTTAAATGTTCAAAACGGTTTTGGAATAAGGGTTAAGGCATCGATGAAAATAGAGCCATATTTACCATTTAATTAATACATTAAACCATTACTTTTTTCCTGAAAGGTTGTATATCTGCAGGTAATGAAACAAACATTCACTACTTACATTGGAAGATTGAATGCAGCACAGACAGTTCTCACAGATCCCTCTCCTTGTTCTTTGATGATCCTAAGAATCCACTCCACAGCCATGTAAAAGGAGTTCCATCTTGTGGCATTGGGTTGCACCAGCTGAAGTTTGCAATGCTTTTCCACGACCTCTGCAGCACTTACAGACCTTGATGTCTTGTTCCACAGGGCCTGGGATTTGCCAAAGGTGGACCTTGACAGTGTCTTGTAGTGCGCCGTCTTGTCTGCCTCTTTGACATCCACTGAAGACACACAATTTAACAGATGGCAAGCACATCTATGATGCTTTGGGAGATCGTACTGTAGATATTCATCTTCAGATAAAATGGCTTCAACATCAATGAACTCCACCTCCTCCTCCTCAGTCTCCTCATCAATTTTCATCATCATAGGTTGTCTCCTCAGCATCAGTTGTCTTCAACGCAATTGCCAGGACATCGAATATGTGAGAGCCCTTTAACTGCCTGCATGCGAGAGCAACGGAATGTCTCTTAAAGCTACTTGGATCCAGCCAATGTGCTGTAATGCCAAGAAAACTCCTCCTCCTTGCAGACCAGCAGTCCGTTGTTGTGGCAATGTACAAAGCCTTCTTCATTTCTTCCTTTATCTTCTCCTTCATCCGCACTGTGGCACTGCCAAGCTTGCAGTGGTTCGAGACATGACGGTACACTTTGGCTGTAGATCTGTGATTAGGCTCTGGAAAGCTGGCACCTCAACAAGAGAGAAGGGCTGGAGACCTTGGACTGTGAAGTTGAGTGCTGCATTGTCAACAGTCTTCTGTGAGATTTGCTTAGTTTCTTCAAGCCTCACCTGTTTGAGATTCGTGGAAGATGTCCCAGGCAGTGATTTAGATTTTCTCTTCAAGGACCCTTTAGTCAGTTCTGCATATCTCCTCTTGTGTGTTTTCAGTTAAAATTGTGATTGGCACGCAGGTGGTCGAGTGGTTAGAGCGCATGCCATATGCGCAGCCAACCCTGATCCGAATCTCGGCCGGAGGTCCTTTGCTGCATGTCATATCCCCCTCTCTTTCCCATGTTTCATATCCATCTACTGCTTAATAAAGGTGTCTATGCCAAAACAAACGAAAAAATAAATAAATTGTTGTGATTAGCATTAAAAGATTAATAGAAAATGGTAGGTAACTGCTTTAAAAAATAAATATAATTTAACACCATTCCACCATTTTAATTATTATTTTAATTATAATCATTATTTCTGCTACAATGACTGAGGAACCATAACTAATTAAATAATTTTGCTCCTATAGAGCATAGAAGTGGTTGGGATGGTAATGGTGCAGGAAGACATGAGCCCATTCATTTTCCCCATAGACTTTTACAAAAATATTCATAACAATTATTTTAAGCCTATAATCAAGTCATCCAGGATCATCCCAGTGAATCATGACCATAAAACCATTGATTCTGTGAAAAAGATACACCATAGCCATATCTTTTTTATGATCATGCTTCACTTGGTTCTAGGCTTAACATAGTTGTTTATAAATATTTTTGTAAAAAAGTCTTTGGGGTTTCATGTCTTCCTGCACCACCAGTATGTACCAACCACTGCTATGCGCTATACAGCCACACAAGATAAGTAAAATATAATACAATACATATACCTTTAACTAGTATGACTAGATTAACATAATGTATCATACGGTGTAATATTGCCAAAGAAACTGCACTGTACTAGCTATGTTCGATGCTGCATCGAAAACAGCCCATCTACAAGCTCACAAACACATCACTTCTGACTTCTGCAATGAGCCTGCCTGTTATTCAGGCATGCAAGGATGTTATACATCCAGCTTAATCAGCCCAAAAGCAGCGTTCCCCCAGGATTATACTAGAACAGCATTTCTCAGTAATACGGCAAATGGATCAACTAAAGCAAAGCAAGGGGATCCACAGAAGTTTGGTGAGTGTTGATAACAAATAACGTTACGTTATGAGAGCGTTCCATTCGGCCATCGTTTAAGCCACAACAGACACGCACACACACACACACACACACACACACAGTGACTGACACCCAACAGCGGCCCACGGAGGGGGGGGCGCGTACACGCGCACGTGCAAATTTTGACGCACGTAAAGAACAGGCACTTCTGATAGCCCCGGTGATAGTAAACGTAAATTCCCAGGCTATTAACAACGATACATAAAACACATTATTAAATCATCAGAGCCAGCCGCTCCATAATAAAAACGTGTCTTACCGTCACGCAGTCATCCATATCTATCTATATGCTCTCTGAGATTTCTCTTTTTCTCCGCTCTCCCCTTGTGTCGCTTGATGCCTCGATTCATTTTTTTGCTAGCTTAAACTCAGTCAACTTCCAACCTCCAACTTCCAACAACCACACTCAGACGGCCTACTCGATTCAGTCTTGAAATTCCCAGAAGCTATTGCTTCATTTTAACTTTTGCAAACAACTATTCAAATAAAAAAATGCAGGTAGATTTGTTTTATTTCAAACCATGCACGTTTCTGAATATCTGAATAAGACATTTCGCTACAAAAGAATGCAGAGTGATATAAAAGTTTGCGACTGTAGAAGGTAACCATGACTGTGATATAGACACACGTATGTGGCCTATAAATACAGCTTAGCTTAGTAAATTCTGTAGTGAAAAGAATTAGGAGATATTTGGATTGCCGTTGGGATGGGAACTTTATTGATTCTTAAAACGGCTGGTTGAAGTGAGCTTGGGGCCAATTGGTCAGTCGACCCGCGGGCGGCAGCATCACCAGGCGGTGATCCATTTGTCCAATAGCCAGTCCGTCCCTGGTTGCCACCTGTCGGTCTGGACATGGAACAACAGTCGATTGTAAGCAAGAGAAAAAAAAAACTGATGCGGCTGCTCAGAGGCCGGCGGCCATCCTGCTGCACCGGCCGTTCTGGTGTTCTCCAGAACGTCCAGATGGCCAGTCTGCCCCTGCACACACAGCGCCACTTCCTACAAAATGTAGTTTTTGTGATCAACACACACTCACATTCTCACAACATGATGACACTGACCGAGACAAATAGAAAATAACATGGTGAAAGTCTGGTTAACTTTCGTCAACATGTTTCTTCAATTTGGACATGGAGTTGTTGAAAGCGGAGAGGTAGTTTTTCTTAGGCAAACATAATAAACATTTGAAAATGTCTGTTTGTCTGTGTCCGTGTTTTTTACTCTATCAAATTCAAACATGGAGTCCAGATAAGGCCAAGGATTTTCTGAAAGGTCTTTCACTGGATCATTATCTGACGCAGACTGAGACTCAGCGGACTGTCTGTCTTCTCCTGATGCAGCCATTCTTGCAGTTTGGTGTTGACAAACGCAGTCGAGAGCATGGCTACTTTGTATCCTTATGGGGAGGGATTTCCGCTTTTACGAAGATCCCAGTGGAGAGCGTGCACTGTGATAGGTTTCCTTCTTTGACAAACACAGGTTGTGTCCAATAGTATTTTAGGGTGGGAAAAAAAAAAAAGAGCAGACCTGAAAGTAACGAGTACTTTTCAGCCTTCCTAGAAATTAACTCAAGTAAAAGCAAAAATATTTCTCTTGAAAATGTATTCAAGTAAGAGTAATAAGTACCATAGAAATCTTATACAAAATGTAAAGTACAAATCCTCTGAATATGTACTTAAGTACAGTACTCAAGTAAATTTACTCCGTTACTGTCCATCACTGAATGTAGCTTACCTTCTTTTTCCAGGTCCACATGTGTTTTGTTTTCGCTCCCAGCTGTCTTTCTGTACAGTGACTCTTCAAAATCAACCAACCAATCACGATTAGGAGTGGGCGGATCGATCCAAATATCGATAGTATCGATACCAAGGTGAGTATTGGTATTGGATCGATAATAGCACGATGAGATCGATATTTTTGCTGTAGTTTATCTTCTATAAGTTCAGCAAATCACTTGTATTTCTTCACAGAGTTTGTGTGATCGCAGCGTCTCTCTCAGTCTTTATGCATCGTGCTCCTCTCCACCTCTCTCACTCAGGTTCACTCTTAAGTATGAATATGGCAGAGCATAACAACCCTTTTGTGTATCTGTTGAAGGAACATTAGTATTCCTATTTAGACTACATGCAGATAGGTTATAGATTTAATTATGTTAAATATTATGTTCTTATTTGGCTAAAATCTTTGTCCTGTGTTTTATTATTATCATAATCATGATCAGCTATAAAGGCAAAAGTACAAAATCATTCAATGATCAGGAATTTTCAAGTAAAAAGTATCTGTATCAGTATTGGTATCAGCAATACTGGCCCTGTAATTACTTGGTATCGGATCAATGCCAAAATTTGCAGTATCGCCCACCCCTAATCACGATGCAGAGTGTCTGATGAACAATGCTGCTGGCCAATGAGCACAGCAGCATCTAGGGTTCACAGGTCACATCTTTTTGCCATGTCTATATACATAGCGGCATAGTGTTTAAAGCTGCCAATGTATGTGACGCTGTTACTGTGATGATATACAGTTAAATATTTAATCTAGGTCTATAATAACCACATATTGACATGTAAATCTGTCAACCATACTGTCAACTTGGTTAACTTTAAATATGTACAACTGACGCATAATATATGATTCAGAATCAGAAATATTTTATTGATCCCCGACAGGAAATTGCTTGCGTTACAGCTGCTCTCATTCAAAGTCAAGAATATGCAGAAAATAAATAACAAATAAAAAATAAATAAAACTAATAATAATAATAATAATAATAATATAAACTATATATGGCGCATATTTATAAAAGTAGCCTACTGCAACTTTTTTTTTTACCATGAAGTGTTATTTTATGCAATATAATATTTTACAATATTCTGTCATAGAGTATATCTCTTCACTGCTAAAAGAAAAGAAAGCAGGCTCACTGCCAGTTGCAGTTTCTTATCTTGATTTGCAGACTTCATTTTTTGTCTCCATGATTGTTATTATTAGTACTTAAATTATCAAAAATCACTGTATTTGTAAAAACAACGTTGGTGCTTTTTATTCCCACAGACGTCACATTTACATGTCAGGATCTGGTTATTATACACAGATTAAATATGTAACTGTCATGTATCATCACAGTAACAGTGTTACATACATTAGCAGCTATAAACACTGAAAAACATTATAAAAATCCATCCTGTAGTTTGGTGCTGACCTGTACACTGAACATATAAGGAGTAGATAAAGTTAAGAATCATCGGAGAACGTTACAGACATTGTTTTTGGTTCCTATCTGTCTCCTGAATATATTAGTAAGTGTGTGAATGTGTTAATGAGATACATTAACTTATAACACTTCGTAGAAGGTGGCTTTATAAAGTTCACTCCATTGACTTGTCATAGTTTACAGGGCTGAGTTGCCGCCTCCAATATGGCGGTGTTGGGCCTCGCTTACGCAAAGCCCGGTTAAGAAGTGTTTAACAACAATCAAAAGGGGATTTAGGTTAAATTTGGCTATCAATAATAATTAATGATTATTGGAAATAATTATTAATTATGATAAATAATATGATCCAATTTGCATTAGATCACCTCGGGGCACCACCTTTGAAGAAGGGAAAAGATAGCAATTTTACTAAATCAGTCTCATAAAAATGTACTGAACTGTTTATAACTCTGGTTAATAATTAACTTAATAACTACAACCAAATTTACCATAACAGCTAGTAATGG
>CAEMYA010000224.1:460984-480758 GCA_903131615.1 Diplodus sargus | reverse complement strand
TCACACATGTAGCACACAACAGGAGACTCTCCGTGTCAGACGAGTTCTCACGTGATAAACTATAAACTCAGAAACTAATTGGTAACGTAGCAGCGCGACGAGTCCTTGCTAGCTAAGCAGCTAAACTTTAGCGCCGCTCCATGTTTAGATCCCGCCCTGTGTGGGTCACTACACTGTCATTGGTCAGGCAGCACACACTGTTAACGATACCATTGGCTGTAGAGTGTGACAATCTGTCAATAAAAAATAAGTCGCCTCCGTGAAGTTTTCTGCTCCGTTTGTTGTGGTCCCACTCACTAAACAGTCCGGGCGGCGGGCGCTAAGGTTCCGGTTACGTGTTTTTTGTTCCGGTCTTGCGGCAAAGCATCGACGTTAATTAATCGATGCCAAATCGTCACATGAGGCATCGCGATGCATCGCCACATCTATGAATTGCACCCACCTCTACAAAATACCCAGGATACATAGAGCTGGTCCCTCCCTGAACTCTACCTTCAGTACTTTATTGATACATTGGATAACAGCCACCCAGAGGCTGTGTACCATCTCACATTCATAAAACATATGTACTAGGGGTGTCACGATTCTCCATATCCTTGATTCGATTACATTTTCGATTCTAAGGTCACGATTCGATTCGATTCGATTCTCAATTTTTAGATTTATTTTTTTTAAAGCACAGGTTGCTACGCCATTTTTAGACTAGACTTTTATGCAATATCATTTCTGATATTTGTTCGCAATGTACCACACAACATTGTCAACTTTAAAACATTTATTGACAACATAATGGAACAATAACATATCTTCAGTCAATTGAAAACTTAAACAAAATAACCTGACACCTAGTGTCGACAGAGCTTGCAAACTGTGGACACTGTTTTTTGTTGACAATGCAAATGTTGACTTCAGTGAAAGAGGAGGGGGTTCAAGTTCTGTCTATGGGTCTCCTGCATCTGCCATTGTTGGAAGAGTGGCGTAGCCCCTTTCAGAAATAGGGCGGTGTGTGAGGTGTGTGTGCGTAAGGTGTGAGTGGGCGAGCGAGAGTGAGGGAGCGTGCGTACGCGTCGTCAGTGAATGAATGAGAGAGGAAGGAGAAGCGAAAGGAGTAGCAGTAGCAGTAGTAGCGACAGCAATAAAGTGTACAACATAGTCTGCAGTTTGGCTGTGAATAAAGGCGAAGGCTAGATACAGCAAAGCTCCCTGGTATTATTTCCCGACCAGCTTAACACGTGAAAGAGGTTCACCCTGAAGGTAAACACAAACTTCGGCCCTGGAGGAAATCATCTCCCCTGTTCTTTTCCGACCACGGTCCAGGAGCCGAACAGGAATGGTGTAACACCATGCTATCATTTGACTGGCTGTAGCTAATAGCTAATAGCTACTGGCTTAGCTAGTAGCTAAGTTAGAGGTGGTTGACTCGCAGCACTCCCGTGTTAAACGGGTGTTTTTTTTCCGCTCGGCAAGCCGACTGGACATGACATGGGGGCGTGACAGCATCGACTATCCCATTTTTAAATTCGAAGTTCGAGATTGTGACTTAATTTCGATCGAGTTCGATTTAAAATCGAAATCGTGACACCCCTAATATGTACCAGTGTACCCCTTTCCTTCTTACATCTCCAGCACTTGTCATTCGCCCTGAGTCCCAACCTGGACATTTTTGCTGGAGTCCAGTAGTTCTTTTTTAATATCTTGAATGAAATAAGCCGTGTCTGCATGTCTCCGGCTATAGTGTAACAGGACCTGATTGTTTCCTTCCAGACCTCGCAGTCAATATGTGCCCCGAGGTCTTTTTCCCATGCTAGCTTAACACCTTCATAGTTTGGGGGTTGATGTTTTCTGAACAGGTCATAAAATCTGGATGTCCCTCCTCTGAATTTCCAGCCTGATCGCCATAGCTCTTGAATACAGGAGACAGGTGAAAATTTGACCTTTCTATCTGCTGTTGTGATACAGCTCATTAACTGAAGGAACTTCCAAAAATCTTTTCTGGGGATATTATATTTAGATGTACATTGTTCAAAGGAGATTAAATGTTTCCCGTCAAATAAGTCTTCCAGTAACAATACCCCCGCCTTCACCCAATTTTCCCACATGACTGATTTTTTGTTAACTTTCAATGACTTATTATACCATATTGATGATCCCATCGTATGGTGATAATTCAGATGGCACGCCTGATGTGCCCATCTCCAATTTTCTCTGGAAAATGCCAACACAGGGTTTCTGTAGGGTACATCCCCTCCCGTCTGGGTGAGGAAAGCTTGCACCGAAAGGGGTTCTATCAGCTCTCTCTCCATCGCCACCCAGGCAGGAGCACAGACTTCCAACATATTTGACTTAGATAGCTGACTGAGACTGAAAGCACAGTGATAGCAATCTATTCTTGGGCATCCTAGACTACCGTCCTCTAGTGACGCATATAGTTTCTTTTTGTTAAAAGCAGGTTTCTTCCCCATCCACAGGAAACGATCTATGGCCCTATTAAATCTGGACAGAAGGGGGAGTGGGAAGTTCAGAGGCAGCATACTTGTTACATAATTAATCTGTGGTATTGTAATAATCTTCGGTAAATGTATTTTTCCAATTAATGATAAACCTAGTTTTGACCAGTTTTGTAAATTACTTTCAGTTTTTTGGATAAGGGGCAATAGATTTACATTCATTATATGTTTTAATCCTGGGGTAATCATGATGCCCAAATAGACCAATCCAGATGGGAGCCATCTAAATTGCCAATTGTTTCGGATACTGGGAGGGCATATTTTAGATAAAGGCAACACTTCAGATTTCGACCAGTTGATCTTGTAGCCTGATATATGAGAAAAAGAACAAATCATGGATAAGATATGAGGCACTGCGATTTCTGGGTTACTTGACAGTAATAGGATGTCATCCACATATAATAAAAGTTTATGTTCTTCTTGCCCTGAAACAATGCTTTTAATATCAACATGGTTCCTAATTGTTGAGGCTAAGGGTTCCAAAGCCAAGGCAAAAATCAAGGGAGGAAGGGGGCAGCCCTGTCTGGTTCCACGTGACAGTGTAAAAGGGTTAGAAATGTTCCCATTTGTGAGGACAGCTGCCTTTGGACTTCCATATAACAATTTCACCCATTTAATATATACATCACCCACATCAAACCTCTGAAGACAGGGTTTCTGCCGGTTTGAACAAGTCAAATTTAAGACTTTTTTAAGACCATTTTGAACTAAATTTAAGACCGACACGAAGTACGAAAAAGTAAGCAAAACTGCGGTCCCAGAATTACTTTAAAAAACAAACAAAAGACATTTGTTGCCATTCACAGAGCAGCTCAAACAATGAAGAATGGAGTGAATGAGTGTGTGTCAGGGCTATTACAGTTTTAAAATTTTCATTAGTTTTTATTTTAATTTAGTTTTTCAGTTTGTGTTTTCATTTTAGTTTAGTCTCAATTAGTTTAACAAGTGATTTAAGTAGTTTAAGTATAGTTTTTATCGAGGAATTTAATTTTAGTTCATTATAATAACCCTGGTGTGTGCGCGCGCACACACACACACACACACACACAGACACGGGGTTCAAAATCGAAAGCACAAAGTTGGGCCAAAGATGGTTTGAATGTCGCTTGACTGCGAGGCGGCAGAGGCAGTGCAGAGTTCAGGTCGAGCAGAACTGGATGAAATTGGACCGGGAACATAGGTGACAAAGGCGTACAGAAGTGTGTGATAGCGCGACTTCGCTAGCTCACTGGTGTTTTTTACAATTTTGTGTGTGACACCAGCACTTTCACACCGAGTGTGCCCAATTTGAGGGCTAGGCTAATTAGGCCCTGGGGCGCTAACCATTTAGCATCATTTATGAAATTCTAATGTATACTGTACTGTTCACTGTAAGCATAAAAAACCTCCACCCACTAACTTTCAATCACATTTCACTCATGGCTAAATAAATAAATCAAACATCATCAAAGATAACGTTACTCACCGATCTAAGATGGAGTCCAGGCCCTGAGCAAACATCTCCTCTCTCTGAGTCGTACACACTGTCTTCACTTTCATCAGATGATGCCATGATCAATTCCAGGGCTTCTTCTCGGACATATTTAGTTTTTTTTGTGGCTTTTGCCATTGTAAACTGTGAAAATGGCCGTACAATACCGTGCGCCCCCTGCGTAAAGTGAGCTCGTTAGCTCGAAGACGCAGCAAATTATCTCGGCTCATACGTAACTGACCTGGGCATGCCTACCCTCGTTGGAAAGGTCAAATAATTGGCTAGAAGCTTGAGTGATTGACATGTCGATAGCCAATACGCTGTCCCTATGCCTTATATATATAATATAAGGCAGCAAAAAACAGTAAACAAAGCCTATTGGTCCTTCAAACAGGGAGCGCTCGATCTACTTCACGGGCTGTGCTGGGGTGAAAACTGAACAGAAAAAGATGGGGACACTTTTATTTTGTAGCCAGCAAAGTGATGAAAACAAGCATACCCAACAACACCATACAGGAACTAGAGAACATTCCGATTGCGGCCGGGAAAGTATGGATTTTATTTGACGAACGAAGTTGGGAGACGGTAAACAAATGGACTTTACAGGACGACATTCACAAGCTGGAGTAATTTTATGAAAAACCATTTTGATGCTTTTGATCAGTGGATTCTTACGGACAACTGGAATATAAATAATTGAGGAATGGACACATATTACGGCTGTAGGGCTGCGACAAAGGTAGGGAGACGTCGTGTGTTTATTGCATCTCACGTTTACCATTCTGGTAAATATCAATGATTTATGGTTTGGTGCTCATGATTTTTGCAAAATCAACTGGATGAATGAATTGCGGAGATTCTACCCTCTCTAACGACATATAGTATGTCCGTATTGATGAAAGCTGAAGCGGGATACGTCACTGCCTAGTGTAGACATATAGTCACTTATCTGTCACTTATCTGCACTCGCCCGCCGGCGGGCGGGTGGGTGCGGAGCGGTTAAATGCATCCCATACGACGCCTGGATCGTCCACTGTGCCGTCATTCATTTCCCAATAATCTAATATTTGTTGTCGTATGAACTGACATGAATTTTCATTTTGGAGCTGAGATGTATTCAATCTCCAATGGGTAAAACACCCCTTGCTCTCATTCTTAAATCTCAAAGTCATATCCACAGGACCATGATCAGTAATAACAATATTACCAATAGAAGTCTGCTCCACCATTGGAACAAGTTGCTTCGATATCAAAAAGTAATCGATCCTAGAATATGATGTATGGGGATTAGAAAAAAAAGTATATTCCCTCTCCTGAGGATGCATGAGCCTCCATACATCAACAAGACCAAGTTCCTCTGAAATTGTATCGATAGCTATCTGGTATTTCTGGATACTCCGAGATCTACCCACGTTGCCTGATCGATCTAATGTATTATGCCTTACTTGATTGAAATCGCCTCCAATTATAATATCCGTATTTCCCATGCTCTGTATCACTTCATGTAGGTTATAGAAGAACTCCGGAGAGTCTGTGTTGGGGGCGTATATATTTACTAATGAGCATCTCCTGCCCATTAGATCCACATCAATTGCAACCCACCTTCCCTCTGTATCTGATTTCTGGTCATACACTTTAACGGTCACCATTTTTCGAATCAAAATAATAACCCCTCTTCTTACTGGATGAGAATATACTGTAAAAAATATTTTCCATACTAAACGTGAGAAAAACTTGAAACATTATACTGTGTAGACATAAAACTCTGAACAGTCCTGTGGGATATTGTGTCCTCGGGTAATTATGGAGAAAACCTGCGGGTGTGGGGGATAACCACTTTTCACCTATAACTTTTGTCTCTTGGTCCATAGGTCATTTCTACACCTTATATGTTAAAATCCAATACTCCAGGGGGTTGTATTACCTTCAATCTCGCTCTAGTGGCGGCTTGATGGCCCAGCACAATGTCAGTGTAATGTGGAGATGAAAGCCTTTGCCTCCACAGGTGTAGTGAACAGATGACGCTTGTTATTTACTGTGATCCTCAGTGTATCAGGATACAACATAGCATAGGACACATCCTTCATACTCCGGAGTTGGCGTTTGACTTCATCATATTTTTTGCGCTTCTGTATTGTGTCTCTGGATAAGTCATGGTTGAAGTAGATGCGCTGGCCTTTCCACTCGGTGTTTCCCTTCTCCCGTGCAGCACGCAGCACCGCCTCTCTCGCGCTGAACCGGAGGAATTTAACCAGGATGTGCCGGCTGAATCTCACGTCTGTGTTCGGCTTGGGTCCGCACCTGTGCGCTCTTTCAATTTCAAAGCCTCCTCCAACATCCATGCCCAGGCAGCCCTCCAACAGTGTGCAAACAAACGTCTCCATGTCTCCCGCCTCGGAGTTTTCCATGACGCCAACTATATGAACGTTGTTCCGGCGTCCTGCGTCCTCCAGATAATTGACTCTCTCCTAAAGTTGTTCCACAGTTTTCGCGACTTGGCTAGCTGTTTTCTCCCTCGCGTAACATTCGTCTTCCAAGTTGGAGATGCGAGGTTCAGTCTCTGTGATTCTACCACCAAGCTGTTGAACCGTGGTCTGCAGACAAGCCAAACTCCCTTTTACTCCACCTATATCGGTTGCGATACCTTGCAGGATGGTCTTGATGCTAGCTAGCTCAGTGGCTACATCAGCCTGCTCCTCCAAAGAAGCTGCCTCTTTTCCATCTTTCCTCTCTCCCCGCCCGGTTGGCTTTCTGTCAGGCATGTTCCGGAGTTATTTCAGTTAGTGTTAGCCTTCTATTTGGGTATTTTATGACAACAGTTAATACTTTTAGGGGGGTATATGGTGGCCAGCCCTGCGGAGCTCTCTGCTACACAGCCATACTGGACAACGTCCCACGTGACTCAGGAAAATGGCTCACATTTTAAGTCTGGATGAGACTTAAGCAGTGTTGCCACAGTTACCTTGAAAGAGTAATCCGATTAGTGATTACAGATTACTCCTTTAAAAAGTAACTTAGTTACTTTACTGATTACTTGTTTTTAAAAGTAACTAAGTTAGATTACAAGTTACTTTATTAGTTACATTCAGCAGGTGCAGACACCCCCCCACATAAACATTCAGTGTAGCCTTCAGATTTCTCTCCATCTCTGCATACTCCTTCTCCAGGTAAAAAGAAAAAGATGTTATGTGAGGCTAGAGTTCTCAACGGGTCGGCAAAACCAATCGAACCCGCAGGTTCGGGCCGGGTTCAGGCCGAAAAAATAAGCAAATGAGCCGGGTTGGATCGGGCCTCCTTTTTTATAAAACACATTTCATAAAACACATTTCTTGCAGGTTGTAAATTATATATTGTCTGTTGTGAATCATCGCTGTTCACGTGTGGTGAAGAGAAAGTCTGGCTGCTGCTTCATGGGGAGGGGCAGACGCAGAACTGATGCCGCTGCGAATCCACCCTTGCTTTTTGAGGAGTGAGGAAATCGTCTGTTGCTGTGTCCCAATTCAGGGTCTGCACACTTCGAGTGCGCATTGGAGTGCGAATTACGTCACTACGCCGCGCGAAGGGTGTCCCAATTCAAAGTATTCTCATAACGCACCCCACAAATGCGCACTCCTTTTACCTGTTTTTGGAGTGTGCACCACTACCGCACTTCGTGGTCTCACATATCCCAAGAGTCATCGCGAGCCCGAAGAGAAAAAAAAAATATATATAAATAATGGTGACCTCAAGTGGCGCAGGTCTCGCATTTAAGTATTTTTACTCATTTGAACATCTAACGCCAGATATGTTAAACTTCAAGGGACATTAAAACCTCAATGTCCGTTAAAATACGTTGGTAATGCTCAGTTTGATGCCTTTGGAAGTGAAGCCTTAAAAGCCTTCACTTTCAAATATCTTCTATCTTATTGTGACTGTGGATGCTAGAGGCTATTTTTACTTCAAGATGAACAGATTGATCTGAATCTGTTCATGCTGCTTTATTTCCAGACTGTAAAGCTGTAAAGTCTAGTTAAACGTTTGAATGAAGAGCTAAGTTTATGATTATCCTCATGATGGTTATATTTTTTTGCTGTATTAGAACTCTTTTGTCTGTTGACATAACACAAACATCTTTTACATCTCATTGTGTTTTAGGGAGCATACAGAGAGCTTCATCACTGTCCAAGGTTAGATTAGTTCACAGGGCGAAACATTCCGCCGGCTTGATGGAAGTAATGCAATAATAAATAATTAATAATAAATAGCCAATTTGTCAGTCCTGGTGTCACTTTTGGAAAATCTTTGCATCGCTGTGTTAATGTGATCTTGTGTTTACCTTTTCTCTTGCTTCGAGGAGGATGAAGGAGGACATGAGGCTGCAGAGAGGATGGAGAGGCTCTTCTCTGCTCCAGAGGCCAATCCTGACATTATAGCTGTTATTTAGTTAATTTGTGAGTTGTTTTTGAATTATTTGTTCATAATTATTCATTTTATATAATTCATGAAATAAAATATTGTTGCACGTTGTCTATTCCATTCAGTATTTACAGCTTAAGTGCAATTTATAACAGCAAACAGCATCAAGTGCTGCTTTTCAGGGACAACAGATTGAATGTTTTCTTTTATTACTAAGGTCTTAACTTTACAACTATTTACAAAATGACAGCTTAAATAACTATGTACAGATTATTATTCACTTTTAACAAAAACAATTATTATTAAAATCAATATTAAAACAGTTAGAGATGATGGACAGTAACAGGCTGAGCAGGAGTCCCTGCAGTGCTGCTGGGCTGGATGGTGTCAGTGGGACATCATCTGGGTCGGTACTCAGGGTGTTTGGGGGTCCAGTCTCCTCTGTCCACCACATCCTCCATCAACTGGGTTTGCAGTTCTGACTCAGATGGCTGCCATGTCACTAAGAATGTTTTAAGAAAGAGGCAAGAAATATAGTTTCATAATAATAATAATAATAATAATAACAAAACAACAACAACAATAATAATAATTATTATGACTATTATTATTATAATAAATCATTACAACAAACAAACCTGTCTACCAAACACTTCAAATAGGAATAATGCCTTAAATCATAATAAAACCATATGTGGCGATCAGCAGTTTACATGTCAGCATAGTGTATCCGTATGTTAATTACCCAAAACTGTTAGCGAGCTAATAATGATAATATCTTCACGGTCCTCTCAGCCCGAGATAAACCAGCCGCTTCTCATTTTCCTCCACATGGAGAAGGATTCAAAAGGAAATCAGAAATTCCTGAAGCTCAAACAGATCTGACAGTCAAACTTTACTCTTCTTGTCACTTTCGGACCTGGGCTGCATAAATAGTGACGTACAGGTAGGGGCGGGAACATCTGGTCACGCAACCAGGAAATGCTCGGATGGGTAGACCGTCCCATTCAACAAAAGTTGACCCTGCCTGCAGGGCGCACCGAAGTACACTCACTCGATGAGAGCGCAAAGGGCGGGTCCTTGAAGTGTGCAGACCCTGAATTGGGACACAGCTAGTTTCTGTCTTTCTGAATATATTTTCCCACTGGTCGAAGCGCGGTGTCTTCTTTGCTGCTGCTGACGTTGACGCAGCACCTGTCTCCTGGCTCGCGTCCTTTCCGTCTGCTGTCTGTCTGATCATGATAACAAGTGTACAAGGAAAACAATGCAGGTACGCGGGGGTTTGGGCCGGGTTCGAGCAGACAATTCATGCTGGTGTGTCGGGCTGCGTCGGGTTCGGGCTTAAAAACCCGAGGGCCGGGTCGGGTCGGGTTGTAATTTTCAGGCCCGTTGAGAACTCTAGAGGGTCCTCCTCGTTAATGGGACAGGTGCTGAATTTGTGCATTGCTGACTGAAAGACATCTTCTGCCTCCATTTATCTGTTCACTAAAGTGTGTTGGATTCAGGTTAATGTGTATTTAAAGACATTTCGATTTGTGGATAAAATTGCGGGGGGGAATATTAAAAAAATGTCTAATCAACCAAACCTTTCACGACCCCCCTGCAGTACCTCCGCGGACCCCCAAGGGGTCACGGACCCCTTGTCGAAGACCTCTGTGCAGTGGCGTGCACAAACTTTTTGAAGGGCAGGGTCGATAAGAAAAAAAAGGCACATATAGCGCGTTCTCGCCACTGAAGAGGGCACTAAGTTCTGTGCGTTGCCGAGGGCACTTTATACATGTTTATATGTTATACAAATGGCACATTATATAGCCTTAAAACAGACTAACTAGACAGACTACTCAAGTTAATTTGTAGTTAGGATCAGCATCCACGAGAGCTGTGTAGATTCAACATTGGACTGTGAAGAACATACAGAGACATGGATGTATAAAGGAAATAAAACCCTGGGGGGTCTGGTTGTCCTCCCCCAGAACATTTTCAATTAAGTAGATGCCATTTCCTGTATTCTAGTGCATTTTAACACCAAATTAGCACCAGAGAATCCAAACTGGTTGTGTGAGATATAGTTCTGGCTCAATATAGATCAAAAAGGGGCCCAACATAAAAGTCATTGCAACAGTAATGTTTCATAGTATTTCTTGATCTTAATAGTCTTCTGGAGTCTACTGTGTTTTCTTTACCCAATAGGGCTCTGTGATAAAAACACAGGGAACAATACGCATTGAAAATATTTATTTGACACCTCAAAAGAAACAAACTATGATGAAGCATGGACATACAGTGGCTTGCAAAAGTATTCACCCCCCTTGAACTTTCCACATTTTGTCATGTTACAACCACAAATGTAAATGTATTTACATTTATTTGTAAATGTGATAGACCAACACAAAATGGTGCATAATTGTGAAGTGGAAGGAAAATGATGCATGGTTATTAAACATTTAAAAAAAAACAGAAAAGTGTGGTGTGCAAAAGTATTCACCCCCCTGAGTCAATACTTTGTAGAACCACCTTTCCCTGCAATGACAGCTGCAAGTCTTTGCTCATTCCTTCTTGCAAAATAGGTCAAGTTTAGTCTGATTGGATGGAGAGTGTCTGTGAGCAGCAATTTTCAAGTCTTGCCAAAGATTCTCACTTGGATTTAGGTCTGGACTGTGACTGGGCCATTCACACATGAATATTCTTTATCTAAACCATTCCATTGTAGCTCTGGCTGTATGTTTAGGCTTGTTGTCCTGCTGGAAGGTGAACCTCCGCCCAGGTCTCAAGTCTTTTGCAGACTCTAACAGGTTTTCTTCCAAGATTGTCCTGTATTCGGCTCCATCCATCTTCCCATCCAATGGATTGAACAGTGCTCTGTCAGATGTTCAAAGCTTAGGATCTTTTTTCACATTCTAACCGTGCTTTATTAAACTTCTCTACAACTTCATCCCTGACCTGTCCGGTTGGGCTTGATGATGCTGTTTGTTCAACAATGTTCTCTAGCAAACCTCTGAGGCCTTCACAGATCAGCTGTATTTACACTGAGATTAGATTACACACAGGTGGACTCCATTTACTAATTAGGTGACTTCTGAAGGCAATTGGTTGCACTGGATTTTATTTAAGGGTGTTTTCACATATAGTCCCCTTTAAGTGAACCGAACTCAGTCCTCTATCAGTGGACCAAAAAGTGGACCAACAGAAAAAGAACTCAGTTCTTTTTGTGTTCACATTGTAAAGAGAACCGGGTCCAGTTCAGGTTTGATAGGGCCTCAGTCCCCTTTCTGTTCACACCTGGTACTCTAGAGCTCTCAGAACCCCAATGCACTGAATTCTGGGTAGTTTTCACTTGAAACAAAATGTCTGCTGCCATGCTTGCCGTCCTGTGTTTTCTGGTTAGATTTGAACATATTCATCAGGAAAACAGAGCTATTCAGATTACATATGAGCACAAAAAGCGATTGAGGAGACTAAAAAGAAGACTGGCATGGCGGAGAAGAACCTTGTTGCGACAAAAAATGATCAGACAACATCTGATTCTGGCAACACTTTTGACACTTCAGCTTTCATCTGGAAGGTGGGCATTTGATAGATAGATAGATAGATAGATAGATCACACATAACAAAACAGATAGAACAGAGACAGAACATAGATAGATGGAACACAGACACATAGAACAGATACAGATTAAATAGAGCTGAAATAGACAAACCGCATGACGTGTTTCACATTTGTTACAGAACTTGTTGGACAAAACCAAGGTCTCACATTTAATGGGAGAGCACAAGCTCTTGGACTGACACTGACTGGAGGCGTAATTTCAGGATGGGCAGGGACACCTTTCACTAGCTCTGAGAGCAGTTGAGGCCTTACCTTGAGTGGCAGAGAACTCGCTACAGGGTACCTCTGACAGTGGAGCACCGCGTTGCTGTTGCATTATGGAGGCTCTCTACTAGTATAGAATACCGTTCAGTCTCTCATCTCTTTGGTATAGGTCTCTCCACTGCCTGTATGATTACACATGAAACCGTCTCTGCCATCGTACATGTTCTCAAGTCACGCTTCATCAGTGTCCCAAGAGGCACTGCTTTGAGGGATGTGGTCAACGGCTTCAGGGATAGATGGGGTTTTCCTCAGTGTGCTGGGGCTATTGATGGCACGCATGTGCCCATCATAGCCCCTCATGTAAACAGAGCCAACTATTACAATCGCAGGGGTCACTACTCAGTTAGACTCCAGGCTGTTGTTGATCACAAATTGCAATTCTGGGACATTAATGTTGGTTGGCCAGGAAAAGTACATGGCGCTAGAGTGTTCGCCGACTCTACTCTTTTCCAGAAAGGGCAGTCTGGCAGACTCTTCTCACCCTGGACTGAAGAATTTCACGGAGTTGGCATCCCAATATCAATAGTCGCTGATGCGGCTTACCCACTGTTGCCATGGGTTCAAAAACCCTACCCTGAAGGACACGGCTTAACCCAAGACCAGCGACGGTACAACTTTAAATTGAGTTGAGCAAGAATGTGTGTTGAGGGGGCTTTTGGGAGGCTAAAAGCTCGCTGGCGATGCTTACTGAAACGAAATGACCACAACATCTACAAAATAACTCAGGTGGTAACAGCCTGTTGCATACTTCACAATATTTGTGAGAGCAGAGGGGAAGAACTGGAGCCACATCTTTTAGAAGATGTGGCTGATGGAACAGAGGAGGGAATAGAGGGGGGTGGGCCCATCCCATCCCATCCCATCCCTGACCGTGGGACTGGACAGGAAATTTGCAGGGCACTTACCTCATACTTTGCTCAAATCGGATTTTAAATCCTTAGTAGTTTAGGCATAGGTTGTGGTGATTACTTATATAATTTAGTTTGTCATTAGCATCAGTAGGATTTGTAGCCTGATGCATCAGCCACTTTCACATAGTTTCACTTCGTGCAAAGCGTCTGACCCCCAGCCATAGGCATTCGTTAGGCTATTGGTTTTGTGTATTTAGTAAAAAGTTTTCTTTCCTTAACAGTATTTTTGTTCTTGTTAACAGAAAAGCTACTTGCCCATTCAGAACTACTAATCAGTACCACAATGTGCATTGTTTATAATAGGCGAAATGTTTATTGCTTGCTTGAACTTGTTCATCATCCAGTATGTTAACAAATAAGTATGTTGACTGACTGACATCTGCTCATCATTTTGTGAAAAAACACAATGGTTACATAAAGATAAATATTTGTTTTTCTTTACAACTGGCCGTGTAAACAAAAAAGGCAAACTGGCCTATTAATGAGACAAATATATTAGTTACATAAACATTTTCTTTCCTTTATAAATGGTAATCTATGGAAACAAAAAAGGCTTATCTGGCCTATCAATGACACAGGTCAGTCATTTTTTAACAAAAATAAAGTGCATTGTAAATACAACTAAAAAATATATCTGGTCACCTTTATCACAAACATATATCAGGCAACATATCTGACAACGTTGAACTTATATGGCTGAAATACTTGCAAGAACAGGAACTACAAGAATTTTTCCGGCTAGTGAAACCTATTAAGTTCGTGAAGAACTGAGGACAGTGGCTGTTCTGTGTCGACTTCTGATGCATTATCGCCACCTGAAGCCATGGTGTTTGTATGTTGTACTGGTGTCAGTGTGTGAAGTGAATTGGTTGGGTTGGTTGGATGGTTGGATTGAGTAGCAACTGTGGTTAGGACTTGTGCGATTAAACGCATTGTTGCCTGGTCACTTTCAATTTGCGCCTGCCTTCGCCGCTCCTGCATTTTCATGTGGAGCCTGTACCGCTCCCTCTCCATCTCCATTTCTCTTTCCAGCCTTTGGTCTTCTTTAAGCATGAAAAGCTCGTGGTCCCTTCTCTGTTGCTCCAAGACAGAAGATATGAGACTTGTTATGTCCTGTGTGACACTCCTCTTACTGGACTTTGAAGAGCAACAGGAAGCTCTGGCAGAAGGACTGGCTTTAGGGGATCTGAATGTATTTGGTACAGGGGGATCAGTGGAGCTTGGTCCAGCAGTTTCTTCTTCAGGATCATCAATGCTGCTGTTTATATCTGTAGTAGAAAAATAATTGTAGAACATCAAGTCTTGCTTTTTTTCTAATAACAGACTCTGTGATGAAAATAATGCATATGTGTGAGTATGTGTGTAAGGATGTAGTACTACTGCCATCACTGTGTGTGTGTGACAGGGCACGGACTGCCATCACTGCACTCCTTATTATTAATTCTAATATATTATTAATTCTAAAAATAGTCCTTTTTTTCCATCACATGATGTTAATCTGTAATGGCTTGCTATTTGGCAGAATTGCTGCCTCTACAACATTGTGAAAATTTTTCAAGAGACAGACAGACATTGCCATACCGTCATCATCTTGTTTCTCCATGTCCACGCTTCCCCCCTCGACAATGTTTGGTGGATTTGCACAGGCGCCATGTCCAAGAATGTCGTCAAGTTCGTCGTACAAAGGGCAGGTGTCTTTGATATCCCCGGATTCCCCACTTCTTCGCATTTTATCACGAGTGCCAAGGTACTTCTGTCTTAGTTTTTTCACTTTAATTCTGCACTGTATAGGTGTTCGATTATAACCTGCCGCCTTCATCCTCTCCGAAAATTCTTGGAAGACTTTCGTATTATGGTGAGTCGTTGATAGTTGTGCTTTCATGCTCTCGTCGTTCCAGATTTCCAAAAGACATTCTGTTTAGTCTTCTCCCCAAACTAGACCGCGTCCAGGTGTCGCAAAGTCTTTATCTTGGCTACGTTTATTGCTGGCATTGCCACGACCACGACCTGCCATGTTTCGGATTCTCCACTGAGTTTTCCTGGCCACAGTCACCGGACCGCTGACTTTTAGCGAACCGTACTGAGACCACCTCCCGAGGTGGTCTCAGTACGATTCGCTTTAAAGGGGTCTGAGTACGGTTGTTGTGTTCACATATGCGCAAAAAATGCTGAGTCATCGGTCTGAGTTCGTTTTAAGGGCTGAAACGGACCAAGTGTGAAAACACCCTGGCCCTCATTTATCAAACGAACGTACGGCAGAAAACCGTGCGTACAACCATTTCCACGCAAACTTCGGCATTTATCAATTTGGACG
The DNA here is from genome assembly GCA_903131615.1 of Diplodus sargus. Taxonomy (NCBI): domain Eukaryota; kingdom Metazoa; phylum Chordata; class Actinopteri; order Spariformes; family Sparidae; genus Diplodus; species Diplodus sargus. The sequence continues at coordinate 465,289 of CAEMYA010000224.1, read as the reverse complement.
TGAGCGGAAACTGCGATCAGATCTCACGTCAGGTCTGAGCTTGTGTACGCAAATTTGAGTGTGTGGATTTTTGTACTCTCTTTAGGACTCTATTCTCCAGGTGCTGCGCGACCCTAGACCCACCTTCATGACGTCAGGACTTTGCCCTGATTGGCTCTCATCTATGCTGACGTATATGACGTGTGTTTCGATGAATTTCCATATCCAGAAGCGCCTCTTTTCTACTCAAATATCAAATACTTTCAGATAAGTAGCAGCCACGTGGCCGCAGCTATGGGATAGTCAACATGAATAAACCTATAAAATCCTTCATGTAACGCAACAATCCTGACAGATGTGGTCAATAAACTGCTCAGTTGTGTCAGCTTAGGGTGGTGATGGAGAAGAACTGCTGTGTCCAGTTTTATCTGTACTATCCACTCTTATTAACCCTTTCTGTTCCCGTCACATTAACAATACAAAGAATTATCCTGAGCTATTTTGTGTGTGATGAGACGGCACAGCGGGACAAGGCATCTGATTCAGTAACTTGTTCTGATTATTGTATTTCATTAATTCAGTGAAATGTATTTCATTCATTGTGAATAATGTTGCTATAAGAAGATGCATCATCTTATGTGTCTATAGTTATGCTTATTTGTTAAATGTAGTCAGCAAATTCCCCTCAGTTGTGATATAATCATGCACCTAAGCACAGTTGTCTTCATAATAATTAATAACTGTTGTAATTGTACTGTACTGATATTGGGCAAGACTTACTATAATGTACCAGATAGACAAAGCTCAAATGTATTTAATGGTGACATTACAAGGAAAACAGAACATGAGCATTTACAGTAAGACAACATTTAGGCTCTTCGTCTACTCTTGATGCGCCACTGTGTGACCGTTTTGAAGTGAAGCAATTACAAAAAAATTACATTTTTTGGTTGACCACTATTTTGAACATCTCAGACTGAATAATTTCCGAAGGGGACTAATATGAGAAAAAGGCCAGCAAAGTTGCCATAGCAGCAGGTAAGAAAACTGATCGAAAACTGAACATTAATGGAATTTCAATTTCGTCCACTTCTTCCCAGATGAAGAAGGCAAACACCGAAAGCTCAGCCAAGTCACGTCAAAAATGACTAACTGCAGCAGCGAGATCTGCGGGCGACTGCAGGGGCGGAGCTACAAACGCTGCTATGAAGTCGGACACTCTCTCTTCCCGTAGATGTGACGTGACTTGGCTGAGCTTGCGGTGTTTGCCTTCTTCGTCTGATTAATAGCCTTAATGTTGTCTTAGTGTAAATGCTCATGTTCCGTTTTCCTTGTAATGTCACCATTAAATAAATTTGAACTTGTCTATCTGGTACATTATAGAAAGGCTTGCCCAATAACGATAGAATACAATTAAAACAGTTACTAATAATTATTATGATGACAACTGTGCTTAGGTGCATGATTATATCACAGCTATGGGGAATTTGCTGACTTCATTTAACCAATATGCATAAAGACACATAAGATGATGCATTTTCTTATAGCAACATTATTCACAATGAATGAAATAAATTTAGTACAGATAACACTGAACACAGCAGTTAACCACTTCTCCATCATCACCACAAGTAGGGTGACAGAACTGAGCAATTATTGACGACATCTTTCCGGGTTGTTGTGTTACATGAAGGATTGTATAGGTTTCTTCAAGGTGACTATCCCATAGTGCGGCCACACAGCTGCTACTTATCTGAAAGTATGTGATATTTGAGTAGAAAAGCGCCCCAATTCATGGTGGCCTAGAGCAATATTTTGTGAATGTCATGGAAATTACTGTGATGAAAAATACATAAACAGAAAATAATATTGTAATTCAATTATGGTTACAGCTGTACTAGAAAACATCCATCCATTTGATTCAAATCAAATGGATTAAACAGTGATGTGTTTAGAATCATGTGATTGTTCATCAAGAAGGCAAATCATCAAGCATCAATCAACACCAAGAGTTCATGCCAGAGGCATCCCGAATTCCTGTACTAGCACTGCAGCCTCGGCCTGGCCTGATGGAAGCTGGCTGCTGCTGGAGACAACTCGGCCTGGTAGTACTGCTGCTGAAGCCTGAGTTTAGCCTGGTAGCTGGCTGCTACTGGGGCATGAGCTTGGCCTGGTGGTAGCTAGCTGCTGCTGCCAGGCTTATTTTTTTAATTTTTTTAAATAAAACATTCCCATTTAACCCTATCCCATAACAGCTAGTCTATCACCTCTGCACCAGGGTTGAAGTGAGATCCACAATATCTCCATGAGAGTCCATAAAGTTTTACAAGCTCATCTCCTCACGCAGGGCTCTGTGGATGGTGATATGCAGGTTGAACTGAAGGAGCCGCTTGTAAAGATGCAATGCATAGGCCCAATACCACACATAGTGATCACCAAAACACAGCAGAGCTATCAGACTGTATTTTAGTTGGATAATTTAATTTTGAATGTGACTGAAAAATTCTATTTCTAAACTCATTCTGGCAACACTGGTTACAGGTCGATTATAAACAGGAAATGTAGTTCACAGTTTGTGTCAAGCAAAACAGGCCGACAGTGTAAACTGTAGATGGAGATACACTTTAAAGACATTCTCTTGCTTGATGTTAAAATGTATCATCCCAAGTTAACTTATACGTTAATACATTTTAACATCAAGGGTTATGAAAATATTTAGCTCTTAAATCACATCCCCAGACATGCATGGTCAGATCCACTACTGACGCTGATCCGCTACTGACACTGACTTTCTTTGGTCAACATAAAATAACACCATGTGCGTCGATATTATGTTGGCACAATACATCTACAACATCAACATCCAACAATTAACGATTAACATTTTGACTTTTAGCGTTTCGGTCATCATTCAATATCAGAGTGAAAGACGTGTGGATGAGGTTTGATTTTAATTAGGCCCAGTTATCACCACAACTTAAAACCAACAAAATCTCAATATCAGAATTGTGTGCTTGTTAATATTACACGTTTAACAGATGTTAGAAAAAGGTCACCATAAATGTTATTATGTCAAAATTGGCATCAGACATTATTATGACGTTTTGTATTAGTTAGCTACTTAACCCTAACTTAAAACCAACAAAATATCGTCAAACAAACAATGTTAGAACATTACATTGGTTCGATGTTATCATTATGACCTTAAAGTTGAAGTTTTCTATGCCAGACTGATGTTAGTTTTAGATGTTTGCAAGACATTGGATTTTAGTTACTTATCGCCACAACTTTAAAGCGACAACATTTTTATGTCAAAGGATGTCAGAATATCAAGTTCTGTAAACATTTAAATTATGGTGTTGAAAAGACGTTGGGTTTTGGTCACCATACCCTAACCATAACCCAAAATATAAACGTCATTTGACATCCATATTCTTAAGTCAAATGATGTTGAAAGTAGACATTAAACGGATGGTTTTTGGTCACCATAAATGTCAGAATCATATGTCAAAATGACATTGGCATCAGACATTGGTCCAATGTTGGATATCAGTTATGTAACACCCAGACTTTAAACCAACCAAATTTCAACATCATTAGACGTCCATATCTTATGTCAAACTAACGTTTTGGATAGATGTTGTCCAGACGTTAGAATTTAGTCATCAAAAACGTCATTATTCAACGTCAAAGTTGTGTTAGTACAAGATGTCTGACAGACATTGGGTTTTGATTACCTAACACCGCAACATAAAAAGAACAAAATATTAACGTCACTTGACGTCCATATTCCTATGTCAAATGATGTTGAAAGTAGACATTAAACAGACGTTGGTTTTTGGTCACCATAAATGTCAGAATCATATGTCAAAATGACGTTGGCATCAGACATTGGTCCGACGTTGGATATCAGTTATCTAAAACCCAAACTAAAAACCAACAAAATTTCAACGTCATTAGACGTCTATATCTTATGTCAAACTAACATTGTTGATAGATGTTGTCCAGGTGTTAGAATTTAGTCATCAAAAAGGTAATTATTCAACGTCAAAGTCGTGTTAGTACAAGACGTCTGACACACGATGGGTTTTGATTACCTAACACCACAACATAAAGACTTTCTTCTTTCATAAAGACCCCTCCTCCATTTTAACATCAAGCAAGAGAATCTCTTTAAAGTGTATCTCCATCTACAGTTTACACTCTCTACACTCTCTGTAGCCTCCTCCTCCCCCTCCTCCTTTTTTCTCTCTCCTCCTCCTCTCTTTCTTTCAGGCTCCCTTCTGATGGACCACAGCATCCTGGGACAATCTACCGTTTCTGGGC